>RJWH01001692.1:89070-327582 GCA_004363575.1 Solenodon paradoxus
CTGCTGCTGGCATCAGGAGCTCCTGATCTCTTAATGCTGCCCACACCCACTCACCGAGCCCCCCAACCCCCTCCCCCATTCTCTGAGAGCCTCTCATGAGGGAGGAGGGCCACTAAGAAGTGATAGAGTGTGGCACCCTGGTGGAATAGCAGTTAGATCAGTCGCCTCCCCCCATACCCCTGGATTTGAGGCCTGGGCCTGGGGGAAAAACAACCAGTGTGAACAACTAAATAAAAATAAAATGCTTTTTCCTCTTCTCTCTTTTTAGTTGCTGCACCTTTCCTTAGAGAGACAGACTGTGTGTTGGTTGAACTCGAGTCAAACATCCAAGTTTGAACCTTGGTTCTGCGTCTCACTGCACGACTTAATCTCTCTGAGTCTCAGTCTACCTGACTATAAAACAGCTCACAGCAGGAGCTGCCCCTCAAAGGGGTTTTGAGAGTGAAATGAGAGGAAAGTGCGAGGACCAGAGCAGAATTCAGTCCACTGCTCATTCCTGCCCTGCTTGCTGCTTTAGCTCACAGGCAAGGCGGTGGAAGCTGAGTGACATGACACATGAGAAACAAAATGCTCCTGAGAAAAAGCAAGAGGCATTGTCTATGAAGAAAGAGGAAAGTTTTAATTTAAAAGTCTTCAAAAGGGTGGTGAAGTCCCTCTCTGTGGCTCAGGCGGCTAAAACATAGACAACGAAATCCTTGAACATCAGGTCAAGACCCAGGGCGATTGCAAAAAAAAAAAAAAAAAAAAAAAAAAAAAGGCGGTAGACACAAAAGGCCACACCACGCCCATGTGTGTGTAGATGAAACATCTTAAAGAGACAGAAAACAAATGAGAGGTTCGTAAGGACTTGGGGGAAGGCAGGAATGGGGAGTGAATGCTTAATGGGTTTCCTTTTAGGGTGATGAAATGTTCTGGAAGGAGAGAGTGGAGATGGGTACACTATTGTGAATTCACTCATTAATATTCATGTTCTGTGTATTTTACCACAGTTTTTAAAACGGGTAGTGAGATTCGGAACAATCAATAATAATAAGATGGGTGCACCCTTGTAGGTCAGGCAGCTCAGGCTGCTACTGTGCAGACCGTGTAAAGCCCAAGGACCCAGGTTCAGGAGCTGGGGCTGGCGGTAGAAGCTTAATAATGATAAGATGGTGGTAGTGGGTATCACTTATTGAGCATTTACTAAGTACCAAGCTCATTTATCTTTTTAATAACCTATGAGACAGGAGTTTTATAATTCCCATTTTACAAATGATGAACCCTGGGTCTTAGGCGGCTAAGTCACTTGCCTGAGGTCATTCTGTCACAATGTGGGAGAATGTGACTTTGCTCTGATGGCTCTCAGACCATGATCTCCGGAGACAGCATGGTCTCGTGGTCTTCGTGGCTGTGAGTTTCTTCAGCAGCATCAGGAGAAATGGAAGTGAAGAAGCCTGCTGGCGCCCGAGCTCCTGGGCTAGGGGATGAAGGGGACGAGGAGAGCAGCAGAGAAAGCAGATCCCATATGAGCCGCAGTTGAACCCTGGCTCACAGGGAAAGGATACCGTGGCAGCCCAGGACGCCGTGTTTCAGGACCACCGGGGCACTTAGAGGCTGGTGGTGACCCTCCAGTTAGCTTCTCTCCTGCCATAACAATTGTGGAGGCTACACACTGACATGGGAGAGTTAGGATATAGAGGGAGACTGAGTGCTAGGCCCCTGATGGAGGAGAGCTGCACTGGAGAATCACATATCAGAACCCGTTTAAGAAGTTTCCAATGTGTCAATACACTGATATTGCAGAATTAATGTGTTGCTATGTCACAAGTCCCCACCCTGTCCTGACTGATAAAGAAACTGGTACCAATGGACAGTGGTGAAGGAGTCTTTGCAATTTGGTGGAGGGCAGGGCGTGCTGACATATCTCTGAGGAATGGGGAGCCTGCACTTATGGGGAACCCACACATATACTTTATATTAACTTGTAAAACAAAATTAACCTCAATAAAACACTAATTTAAAAAAGAATAAAAGAACCAGGAGACTACTCGAAGTCCCAAAACACACTTCCTCGACGACAAAAATCTGTGAGGTTTCTGCTATTTTATAAGATGTTAGATAGCACCTTATATGACAATCATGAAGATTAGCTAATTTTGTCAAATGTAAAATAGTATAAACTGCTATTTTTAGGGTTTTCACAGTGCTCATAGACTGTATCCATTAATAAAGAAATATCGGATTATGAGAGAGAGAGAAATTGGTACCAGAGGGCATTTAAGCAACCAGACCCAAAATGTGCGGCACAGCCTTAGTGGTCGGGCAACAGGTAGGAAGGCTGACACCCTTGCTAGCCAGAAACAAAACATTTGGTAAAACTCTTACTGCAGGGATTTGAGAAGCAGATTAAATGGGTGTCATTGACTGTATTCATCCACCTATTCAAAAGAAAGATCTCAGAAAAGGACTGGCTGGTTTGCAAACAGAAATGGAAGGAAACGGAGTTGGGAAGTTTAGGTGCTGGCAGAACTGGAAAATTATATCTAGATTCTTAATAGAAAGAGATAAGCTTTAAAAAGTCACTGAGCATGGTAAAATCTATCCGTGCATTATAACATTTCAGGGCAAAGTTTAGATTAAAGGTATGGCACCAATTTTTTAAACTTTCTAGCAATTATAGTCAGTTAAAAGAAGAGATTGAATTGTAAAGGGATCTGAATGAAAAATCTCTGCAAAACTTCTCAGGATGGACCCTGGGGGTCTAGTGGTTTAAGTCGGGCACAGTCCCAAGGTCCCTGGTTCAAGACTCAACCACCAGCGATGAACAACTGAGTAAAACAAAGTGCTTCTTTCTGCCGCCTGCCTACCTGCCTGCTTGCCTTCATTCCGGCCTGGGCCTCTCCTTTAAACAACAAACCAACCAAGCAGATAAAATGACTCGGGACTAAGATCCTATTAGAGGTGTGACCTTATCATCTACTATTCCTGACAGTTGCTATTAAGTTAAGAGAACTCTTTGGGGGATAAGAAAGCAAAGAAATAAAGCAGCCCCCGAGGACTAGGCATTGAGACATACTGTGGGCATGGCTTCAGTACACGGAACTGGCTAGTCTCAAGTGGACGAGAAGTCTAACTTTTTGAGGAACTGTCCTGCCAAAGAAACCACAATCTTGGGCTTAAAAAACCTGTGACTGAAATTGGAACCCTAGTGCCGTGTTGGCGAGAATGTAAAAAAATGCAGCCACTGTGAAAATAGTCTGAAACTTCCCCCCAAAATTAAAAAGGGAATTATCATATGATTCAACAACTCCACTTTTCGAAACATACTTGAAAAAGATGGAAAGCAAGGTGTCTTGAAGAAGTAGCTGTGTACCAATGGTCATGGCAGTGTTTTTCACAATAGTCAAATGGTGGAAGCCACCCGTGTCACTGGACAGAGGAAGGGATAAATGAGCACAGGATTCCAGACAACGGAATATTATTCATTCTTAAAAAGGAAGGCAATTACGACATGCTACAGTATGGATGAAGCTGGACAATATCACGCTGAACAAAGTCAGTCACAAAAAGACAAATACTCTACAATTCTACGATTCTGCGATTCTACGTAAGAGACCTACAGTATTCAAATTCATAGAGCCAGAAAGTGGGATCATGGCTTCCAGGGGTGGGAAAGGTGGAAATGAGGTGTTAAGAGTTTCATGGGCACTAAGTCTGTTTTGCAAGATGAAGAGTCTGGAGAAGAGTCCTGGCTGAGGTGGTGGTTACAAGATAATGTGACTCCTTAATACCCCTTAGTTATCCACCTGAAAGTGGTTAGCATGGCAAAATTTACCTGGTGCGCATTTTACCCCAAAGTGTAAAAAGGTATCAGAATGTTTAAGGAGGCACCCCTGGTGGAGCGGCAGTGGGGCCAGTCACCTCTAAAGAAGTGTAGGTCATATACCCCCTGGGTTCAAGTCCAGGTTTGGGGGTAGGGGGGACGAATCCATGGGAACAGCTAAATTAAAAAAAAGAAAAGAGAGTGTTTCTTCCGCTTCTCTCTGCCTGCCTGCCTGCCTACTCACCTTCATTCCTGCCTGCACCTTAAAAAAAAAACACCACAAATATTAAAGAAAATTGTAGGGCCCTCAACAGTCCCTGGGACGGAAAAAGCTTTGTTCCTCTTAAGAGCCAAGAGGTTGTTCTGGGTGTTGTCTTCCCATACATCCTTGCTCCTTCTCTGCTCTGCAGAACTGACCCTGGAGGCTGCACCTTGGGCCTCCTTCGACAGCCGGCCTCTGCAGGAGCAGGAGGTTGTCTGGCAGGAGAAAGGGAGAACCCTCTCCTGGCTTCACTAACCTGCCCTGACTGACACAAGCACTTTGTCTAAAACAGGGACCTCTTCTCACACCTTACTACCTTCACCATATGACATCCGTATACGTTTATCTCTTATTGCTTGTCCCTTGCCAATTCCTAGAGTGTAAGCTCCATGAAGGCAGGGACTATGGCTCTTTTTGCTTATTGATGAATTTCCAGTCCTGAAGACAGCACCTGGCACATAGTAGGCACTCAGTGTACATCTGTTGAAAGAGTGAATAAAGTTAGCAGTAGAACCAAGCACGCACAAGGGGAGAGGGAAAGCCCTAAGAAGCCACTGACAGAGTCATAATCTGCAATAAAAGCCTAGAGGGGTCAGGGAGCGTCTTTAAATCAGATTGCAAATCTCCACAGACCTCAAACCCAGGCCTCTTTCCATTTTGAATTTGTCTTCAGGTCTCCGAAGGGACCTTTGAGGTTTTTTTTTTGAGGAGAAAAAACAACTTGACATTCATTTAGTTAACAGGAAACAATGGAGGGGTGAGAAATTGGGTTGCTAAGAAACCTCCCAGGATAGGGGAGAGGGTTGGCATGCATTGCTAGGCAACCTGGAAGAAGCTGGGCAAGCAGGTTTGCTTACAAGCACCTTTCCCACCTTTCCATAGGCTTCTAAAATGCTAAGTTGAGTAGGTTCTGAAAGACTTCTCATATAACTTCCTAACTGTACCGATGGGGAAATGTGGCTTCAAAAGGCAAGATGGGTAGCCCAAAGTTGCCCCAATTTCTCAATAAGAGCAAAGACAAAGGGCATGAGGGAGCATTGTCACTGGGGAGGGACCTGGCATGAGTGAGGCTATAGGATGGAACTAGTAGCTGAAGAAGAGCCTATCAAACAACTAAGAAGTCAACTGCAAAGGGCCTTGAAGGCCAGGCCAACTTTTGATTTAATCCCAAGGGTAACAGGTACCCTTATCTTCAGGTTGGCAAAATATGCCATCTGAAGCCTGACCCAGGCTCTCAACAGTGGTCAGATTCCTGTTTGCACGAAGGGCCTTGAACTGCAGTGTGGAGACTCAGGGCAGAGTCCTAATGCCAAAGCCCTTCATGTTCTGCCACCACTACCCCCTTCAGCCACAACTTCTCCTGGCAGAGTCTTTCCAGATGCCCCCAAACTTAGTGATGCACCTACTGTCATTTCAGAGGCTCTGGAATCTGGACAGGGCAAGAAGGGACAGCTTGTCTCTGCTCTGTGATGAAGGAGTCTCAGCTGTGATGAAGGAGTCTCAGCTGGGAGGACACTCCAACAGCTGGAGCAACTGCAAACCCTCAGCTCCTGGGCAGGGGAGCGCTCACTGGAGCGCTCACATGGCATCTTGGGCTTCGTCGCTGCATCAAGATGGCACTTCTTCCATGCTGGTTCCATGTGACCTTGGAAAATGACAGCTTCATTCTGCTCTGAGTTACGAGTAAATCACAAAGGTCAGGCCGGATTTAAGGGACAGGAAATGTCTGGGAGGAATGTCAAAAAGCCTGTAGCCGTGTTCTAAAACCACAAGCATCCACCGAGCTTTCTGTTACCACTTAAACATCTCCTCCCCCTGGAGGTGACCTGACCATGCCCCACTCCAAGTGGGTTAAGGGCTTCCTCTGTGTTTGCTCTCCATCATGCAGTTCCATCCGTTTGTGTCCTTCTCAGATCTTTGCACTCAGTAAAGAGACATCATATCCGCCTTTTTCACCTTCGTGTGCCCAGCACCTAGCAGAGCCTCAAAACTCGGGACCTTAATAAATGCTTGTTGAATAAGTGATGATAAGGTGAGGTATGGAGTTCAATGCAGAGCTGCTCCTATCTCATGAAGAAGCTTGCATACTAATTGGGGAGATAGATATAAAATAAAAGCTAAATATGGTAAATGTCAGAATGTGGTATGTGCTATTAAGAAGATTAAAACAAAGTTAAGAGAGCATAAGCAGGACTGATAATACGAATGGTCAGGGGAGACCTTTTTGAGTAGAGACAACTGGAACTGATATGTGAAGGAAACGAAGGCATATACCCTGCTGGTATTTGAGAGAAGAGCAGTGCAAGCAGACTGGACGGCATGTGCAAAGGGTCTGAGGAAGGTGTTTGCTTGGCAGTTTTGAGGAAAACAAGAAACAGTTGTGGCTGGAACATGGCGAAAGAAGGAAAAAGTAGATGCTAAGCCCCTTGGTGGATGACGGGTCACATCACATAGGATGTTACGGCTACAATGAGGACTTTGGCTTTTAGCCTGAACACGACGAGAGCCATTGGGCCAAGGTGCGACACAGTCTGATTTATACTTTCACCAGATCCCTCTGGCTGCTGTGTGGACAGTAAGACTGAGCAAGACAAAGGAGCAAGCAGTCCAGTGAGGAGGCTGGTACTTGATACCATGCAAGAGATGATGGATCTGGGACCAGAAGAGTTGCCACCAGAGGTGAGATGTGACCAGCTCATTTCGAAGGAGCAGTCAGCAGGTAATAAGGGATGTAAAGCTACGACAAAGAAAATCAAGGCTGACCCAGGGGTGTTTGGCTTTTTAGGGATATGAGATGGGGAGGTGCAGGATGGAGGAGCAGGCTTAGCAGCACTGTGGAAACAAGAATTTTTGGACAGGTTTTGAAGTGCCAGTTAGATACCCCAGTGGAGATGATAAGCAGGCCACCAGACGTGAGTCTGGAAATATTGGAATGGAGATACAACTTGGAGAATCCATGGCTATTAAGAATTCCCATCCCCAAAACACGCTGGTGGAGTAGTAGTTGGGTGTAGTTCACATACATCTCTAGGACCCAGGTTTGCACCCAGGGACGGGGTGGAGGGTGGCGGAACAACCAAGATGGACAACTGAATATAGTACTTCTTCCTCTCTCTTCCTGCCTGACTGCCTCTGTTCACCTTCATTCCTACTTGCGCCTTTGCTTTAAAACAATAAGAAATAAGAAGAACTCACAGTAGCATTGAGCATGGAAGAGCAGTGGGTATGATGGAGGTCACCCTCGGGATTAGATCAGATGGCATAGGTGAAGGGACTTTGCAGATGTGATAAAGGTCCCAAATTAGTTGATTTTCAGTTGCCAAAAGGGCCATTCTCCTGGGTGGGCATGACTTGTTGGTTTTTTGATGGCCCTTCCTTGAGTTGACTGACTGAAAGCTTCAGGAAGATCACTCCAACAGCCCAGGTGATGGCAGAAATGCAGTGAGTGGAGTGACACACCGGACTCCCACCGGCAACTTCTGGCTACTCTTTTCAGTCACTAGGTGTCCCCAGAGTCCACGTTAGCAGCTCTCCCCACCTTTCCCAGGTCAGCGTCCATTTCCTCAAATGGAAGGAGCCAAAATAATAAATGATCTTTATTCTTAGGAAACCGAGCCCTGCAAAAGGGAAGAGCCTTACCCAGGGCCCCACAGCGCTCTGGCACTTTCTCCAGCCATTTTTTCATTTGTTTTTTAAAGTGCAGGCAGGAATGAAGGCCAGTAGGCAGGCAGGCAGGCAGGCAGGCAAGGAGAGGAAGCACTTCATTTTTCATTTAGCTGTTCACTTTGGTTCTTCCCCCAACTTGGGGTCTTGAACCCGGGACCTTAGGATGTATGTGGGGCTGCTCCCAGGTGTACTGGGTCACTAGATCTCCTTACCTTCCCCCTGCCTTGCCTCCCTTCTGGGCCATTTTGAAGGGCAAACAGACAACCTTCTCTCCAGCTTTGACCAAGGGAGGGGCTGTGAATAAGAATGAAGTCAGCAGAGGGTTCTGGAGTGATTATGGCTAAGGCTGGCGTTTCTACTGATGCCAACTGGAAAGGGTGCAGATGCCAGTGTTGAGGGAAGAGACGTGTCCAGAGGTCAGGCATCGAGAGGCCCAGCTGTGGTTGCTGGGCCAGTGACCCAGTTCCCTCCACCCAGTCCCAGTCCCGTGCACCCTCCCTTGCTGACTGCGTTTGCCAGAAGCAGACTCTGAGACTGAGTTGGGGTGCAAGACATTTATTAAGGATAAACACCTGTGAAAAGAAAAGGGAACAAGCAGGGCTGGGGGCAGGGGGTCAAATGGCACTGCAGGCCCAACAAAGCCGTGGGGCCACCCTGGATGAATTCAGGAAGGGATGCCAGAAGTTTCAGCCTCTGAGTGTTCTCACATTGAACTGAAACACCAGGTGCACGCACCCAGCCTCACTCATGCTGCCTGGGAGAAGGGGCCTCTGGCAGCCAGAGCAGACCCTGAAAGAGCTGACAGGGAGTCTACCCGCTGATCACTTTCAAGGGCAAGGAGGTCCTTCCTAGGGGAGGTTTTGGGTGGCACTATCTTGCATACCTTCTCAACTCTTTCTTGGAGGATTTTTTTGGAGGGGGGGCCATCTTGCTTCCAGAGGCTGAGAGGAGGCAGTCTCTATAATTCCTGCAACACCCCCACAGGCCCCCACTTTCTGTAGCCCACCCCCCCAGTTCTGCCATAGCCCTCTTTTTCTACATCTACGGGCATCACAGTCCCCAAATACCCTCTTTGAATGAGGTCTGCATACTCAGCTTTGGTTCTTACTGGGGAAACAGGCTTTGTTTGCGCAAAGGAATTCATTGGATCTGGCTGAGGAAGAATGAAGTTGGGGAGGGTGTCAGGAGCAGGTGGGGACAGAGACCATGTGAAGCTCAGGGACCAGGTTTCCCAGTGAGTGGGTCTGAGGACAACTAGATAAATAAATGTTTCTTCCTCCTTTCTCCCTTCTTTCCTTGCTTTAAAAAAGAGAAAGAAAAAAATCTTTCAAAAGGGTTGGTCTGTTCCCAAAGTAACTAACAAGAAGCTCAAGGAAAAGAATCCTGAGGCTTCTGTGGCTCTTCAGTCATTTAATAAATCTACACTGTGGGGCAATTAGGTGCCAGGCACCGCAAACCCTCCCGGCCCACCCCCCAAACCAACTCCAGACAGCCCAACGCCAAGTACAGGGTTGAACAAGAGGAGCGGCGGCACCTGGAAGCAAGGCTTGACCGGGACAGAGAACCAAAAGCTGGGCCTTGTCTCTGACCTCGGTGCTTGAGGGCCCTCCTCCAAGTGGCCCACCGTCCTGACCCTCAGGTTCCTGCTGTGGACAGGGGAGTAATAACACAAATCATGGAACGCTACTTGAAAAGCTTTCCACGTTGAATCTCATTTCACCGGGTCAGGCAGGCATGTTATCATTCCTGTTATACAGAGGAGAGGAGGACTGGTGAAATTAACTTGTTCAAGGTCACACAGGTGCCCAGCAATGCAGCTGAGCTTTGAGCCAATAGTGTGGCCCAGTCCTGCTGCTTCTCCTAATTAAGGGCAGAGTCAAACCTGCCCCACTGGACTAGGATTGCACACTTATTTCATTTAGTACACTTTACAATATCTGAGTCAGTCATTTTGAGATCGAGGTGATTCACAGAAATATCCAGATAGCCACCGTTTCTTGAAAAACTATCTGGGTCCCTGCGAGCTGCATTCCCACAGGGTCTCAACCGGCAGGAGGTGAGCTGTGCCTCCCTTGAGGTAGGTCATAAAGCCAGTGTTCACCAGAATCTCATTCACTTATGTTACCTGCCTGGCACCTGCAGGGGTGAACGTGTCATCCTTAGTGAAGACCAGGAGTCCTGAGATAGAGGGAGGCGAAGACCTGAGGGCTCAGGGGGCCCTGGCTTATTCCTGTGTGGTGCCAAATCACTGAATTTGAATCTGGCAAACTGGGGAGGGGTGAGGAAAGCCACAGACATGTAGAACCACAGGGCGAGGTCGGGGCAAATACACTTTATTCAATCCTGGCATCAGACTGGCAAAAAGTCCCGCTGTGGGTGCCAGTGCCCCAGATTGGAGGGACCCCTCCCCTCAGCTACGAGACTAGTTCTCCAAGACCACAGACAGTGACATCTCTTCACTCACATGACGTTTTCTGCGTTTTTTTCATTGTCCATTTTTTTTGTTTTTTTTTTTCTTAAAAAAAAAAAAAGACAGAGAGAGAGACAGAGAGAGAGAGAGAGAGAGAGAGAGAGAGAGAGAGAGAGAGAGAGAGAGAGAGAGAGAGAGAGAAAGAAAGGCCCAGAGCCGGAGCACCAAGCTTAAAGGAGGCAGCTGGTGGCTTTGTCAGCGACGGGAACGCGTGGGGCAGAGACCTGCAGAGACCCTGGGCAGGGGTCCCGGAGGACTCTGGGACCGTTTGTTCCTGAGATTTGTGTGTGTGAATGAGAGTGTGTGTGCACCCGGGAGGGTGCGCACACGCCGGTGAGATACAGGTAGTGAGGGCAAAGGGGGTGTGAGGCCGGAGGGGCGGGGCTTGGAGTAAGAAGGGTAACAGCGTCAGGGGCAGGGACCCGAGGGCACAGGACACAACATCCTCCCACAGCGGCACTATGCCTACTTTTCACAGGTATAAACGAGCAGCAAACGGCCCACCTCCACTAACCTGACCTCCCTGCTTCAGTCTCACTGCTCAGTGGACAGTCTTTCTTAGGCCGACTGTTTAACGAGAGGGTTCTTGTCACTCTATCTGCTATCATGCCTCAACCCCTATTACCAACGTGCCTCAGTTTCTCACTCAGTACTATAGTTGTGGGCACTAATGGTGGACTTGGGTGATAGAAAGAGGCAGTGGGCTGTGGGCAGGAGCAGCAGGGACACTGTCCCCGGGCAAATTAGGTATCTTGGTTCTGTATTTTCTTGGTCAGCCCTTGAATCTCCTGGTGGATTTCCAGAGAAAGACCCTACCACCAGCTCCCTGGTGGGGGAAATTTCGGAAGAGTTTTCTGGGGGCCAAAACAGGCTGTAGGGGGAGTCTGTCGGCGTGGAGGAGTGCACGTGGGTCTGCGCGACCGTGTAAGGGAAAGGGGGCTATGCCACCAAGGAGAGTTCCAAAATCCACACCAACCCCTCCGAGTCGGCTAGTCTCTCTCCCCCTTTCGAGTGCTCCTCCCATTAAGGCAGTGACACCCCGTCGGATAGAAAGGAAGTCGCGGCGTCGGGATCTTAAGCTGTCTCCGGATCCTCCACATTCGCCGCCCCCGCCCGCCCCCTTCCCGGAGCCAGCGACAGAGGCAGAAGGTTCGACTGGGACCAGCCCACTCCTCCCAAGAAGTATCAAGCATGCGCGAGGAGGCGGCCCCAGCACTCCCAGGGTAAAAGGAGCGAACCCCTCCTCCTCCCTGAGAGGAGGAGCCTAGGAGAGGCGCGCGCGGGGCCGCCCAGCCGCAGCGCCCCTCGAACAAGGAGGCGGGCTGGCGAAGGCGGAGGGATTCAGGAGCAAGGGCGGGGGCGTGTCCTCCGGCCACGAGGAGGGGCGTGTGCAAAGTGGGGGAGGGGTACAGGTCTGAAGGAGTGGACGCGAGGTGAAACGGAGGGGGGGGTGGCTGCTGGTGGCTGTGCGGGAGGGGGAGGGGCTTGGATGTCAGAGATGGAGTGGGGGTTGGGCGCCTTGGGGTGTGTCTGCGGGAAAGGGGCAAGTCTGGATTGGGGGGATGGGCACGTCTAGGAGCGGGGAGGCTGCGCGGGAGATGGGGTGCCAGCCTCGGCCTCCGAGGGGCCCCAATACCTGATTCCTGTATGTAAACAGCTGGTTTGGGGGCGTGCGCGCCCCGCTGACGGTGGGCTCAGTAGGTGAAAACCAGGTCGGCGATGCTAGACGGGCGCCAGTCCCCAGCGATCATCTCGGTAACCTCGGGGGTACAGTAGTCCGGAAACTCGAAGTGCGACGTGCCCGATGGGGGCGGCAGGTCCGGGTCGCGGTCCAGAGCGCTGCAGTCCAGGCCGGCGGGGCCGGGGGGCAGTCTGGACAAAAAGCCCAGCGGCTCCTCCCCCGACGCCACCGACTCCTCTTCGCCTTCTTCGATCACCGCTGCCTCCTCCTCTTCTTCCTCCGGCTCCTCGTCCTCCGACGGAGTCGGAGAGGCGGCGGTGACAGCCGTCCCCTCGCCCGACGGTCCCTGGGCGCGCTCCGCTGGTCCCCGGGCGGCCCGCCCCGCCGGGACCATTCTCCACAGCTCCCGCCCAGGGGTCTCGACCAGGCGCACTTCCAGCAGCTCCTCGTCGTCGTCCTCGTCGTCGTCCTCGGGCGCCGCCGCGCCACCCCCCAAAGGCCCTCCTGCTGCTCGGCGTCCCCCGCGGCCAGGCAGTGGCGGCGCGGGCTTGAGCCGGCCGCCGCCGCCGCCGCCGCCGCCGCCGCCGCAACCCGCACCGCCTCCCGCACCGCCGCCCGCACCGCCGCCGCCGCCGCCGCCGCCGCCGGGGGGGCGGGGCCGCGCCTTGGCGGGCGCCCCCTTGCTCTTTTTGCGCGGCCGGTACTTGTAGTCCGGGTAATCCGCCATGTGCTTGAGGCGCAGCCGCTCCGCCTCCCGCACGAACGGGATCTTCTCCGAGTCCTGCAGCAGCTGCCAGCGGCGGCCCAGGCGCTTGGAGATCTCGGCGTTGTGCATGTCGGGCCACTGGTCCATGATCTTCCGCCGTTCGTGCTGCGACCACACCATGAACGCGTTCATCGGTCTCTTAATGTGGCCGCTCGGGGTCTTGCACCAGCCGGGCTCACGCGCCCCCTCTTCAGCTGGCCCGGGCCCCGGGGGCGGCGGCCCGCCGTCCCGCTTGGCCCTCGCGCCCCGCTGCTGCACCATCGCGCCTGGGCCCGGGGCCGCTAGACGCCTCCGGGGGCCGTCCGCATCCTCCGCGGCTGGGAGTGGGGGAGGAGGCAGCAGCGACTGAGGGGCGGCCCCGCCCCGCAGCTCGGCCCGGCCCCCGCGAGCTAGGGAGCGAGGAGCTGGGCACTCGGGCCCAACGGACGGCGGTGGGAGAAGGTCAGCAGCACGGTTTCAGGCGGACTCAGTGCGCCCTCGCAGCCTCCGGCAACTTGTGCCCGGTTGCACGCCACACATTGTTTTGTGGGGGCGGAGGAATCGCACCCCCGGACCCCGCGGGCTCTCCTTGCAGCCTCCTGCTCCGCCGCGGCCCGCGCGCGCCGCTCCCCGCCCCACCGCCTTCCAATGTCTTTCTCCCCGCGCGGCCCCGCCGGCGCGCGCGCCACCCCTCCCCCTCGCCGTCTGCGGGCCGCTGCGGCGCGCGCGGGGCCGCCCCGTGTAAACACCGAGGTGCCCGCTTGGGCTGCGGCCGGGCCACGCCTCGCGCTCGGGTGACGCGTCACCCGTTGCTGGGCAGAGAACCTGGTATTTGCATCTCCCAATCGCTAGCTGTCGGAGCGGGGCGGGGCTCGGGCTGCGGGGTTGGGCGGTCTCGCAGCTGGGATTGGGGGTGTCGGATGAGGTCGGTTTCTTTTCTTAGGTTATGGGCTGGAGGGAGGGTTGGGGGAACGCCGAGCATGCTTCCCATCTGCCTCCCAAAGCTTGTCTCTGCCTTGCGTTTGCCTTTGAAATTTTAGCTTATTCAGTGACACCTGCCACCAGATAGTACCTCCGCCCCCTCTTTGGGATGGAGGAGTGTCTTTATGGATCGTCCCAGATCAGAATGTGGAGAGACCCAGGTTCAGAAAAGCTCCTTAATGGGACAGACCTCGTATCATAGATGTAGCCCCTTCTTAGTACACACAAGGGTCCAGCATATGTGTATATATATTTGGGCACCACGTGAGTCCTGAAAAAGAATGGATGATGATGCCCACTTTCCAGAAATGAAACACCGGGGATATAGAGACTAGGGCTCGCAAACAAGGCTCGGGGTCTCAGCTCTGCGCAGGAAGAGGCCGGGACACTTCGTCTACCAGCCGAGAGTCCTGAGCAGGGTGGACTTCCAGCTTTCACAGTCCTAGGTCGAGGTTCGAGGATGCATGAGTGACCCATTCCGAGGTCTCAACCCCGCAGCCCAGCCTGCAAGGTGCAGGACTAGGGCGAGAGCCTCTCCCAGATCTGGATCTGCCGGCACTCGGGCGTAGCCAGACCTAGGGGCGTGTCCGAGACGCACGCTCTAGGTGCCTGGCGGGGAGGGGCTGCGCGCTCCCGGGTCAACACGTGTGAGCTCTCAGGCTCTGTCAGACTAGTGCTGCCCCCAGAGGAGGTCACCTTCACAGCGCCTTGGGGTTGGACTTTAGGAGGGGGCGCTCAGGTTTCGCCCTTGTGAATCAGGAGCTGGGTGGGGTCGGGATTCGGGTCACAAAGGTAGCATTCCGCTTGAAGGTAGCGGGCTCCGTCCAGGTTGGAGGATAGGTATCTAGTTTTAGACCTCACCCACCTTTGGGCGTGGGGGTGGTGGGGCTGAGCCCAGCCTGAGAGTGGGGGCGGGGAGTGAGGGCTTTAGTACAGCTAGGCAGACGCGGGGGGCGGGGTGATGCTGAGGGTGCCCAGAAGGGAAATTGGAGCATCGCTGGCGGGAGGGAGCCACTCTTAAAGGCACAGGGCTCTCGAAAGGAGAAGGCCCTGCTTGGGGCGAAATCGTTCCTCTGGCTATTTGTTGAACCCTGAGAGCTGGAGATTACTGAATTTGAACCATCACAGCTGCAGCCTGGCTGATTCCCTGCTCAGTGGAGTCAGAATACCTGTATTCACATCCCAGTGCCTCCTTTTGCTTATACTAGAAATAGGAATGTAACTACATCTCCTATGGTGATTTTACAATTTAAATGGCATAATGGATGTAAACATATTCCTGACAACCAGCAAAGGCACAATGAACTTTAAGTTATCTGGACCTCAAGGCAACAGTTACATAACAAGAAGAAAAAAAAGTTGGATGGGGGGGTGAATTTAAGAGTTTTTAAAAGGTACTAAAGTAGTGATCATGGGAAAAAAATAATTATGTTTGTTTTCTCATTTAATATTTGTTTTATTATAAATGGCATCTAATGAGCACCACTATCTTTTCACTACTAAGGGTTTTACTCTGGCCCTCTAGCTGCTTTTGTTGCAGTTACCATCAGAGGGTCTACTGCTGGCCTCCTGGAAGTTCCTCAAACCCAGAAAGGTTGGGGCCCCCCAGGACTTTTGTGCTGGCTGTGTTCTGTTCACCCCACTCCCCACGTAGCTGGCCCATCGCATTCTAACCTCTCAGCTTAGATGGAGCTAGAGGCCTCCCAGACTGGCCACTCTGCTGTTGTCCACCCATCTCCCTCCACCTCAGTGCACAGAATTGCTCATCTATGACGCATTCTCACCATTGTCATTGTCCGTTTTTGGCAGAGAATATCTGTAAATATGTATACGTAAAAGAATGAAAACCTGTGCCATCACTAACCCGATAGTGGATCACTAGGACAAATGGGAACATTGACAGTAACCCACCTTCCTTGACAACTCCTCTCCCATACTTTCCCTTGCCTTTTCTTGCCTCAGGTAATGTTTATACTGAATCCCATGTATATTTAGAACATGACAGCTTTATTGAAATGCAATTACCATTCCATGCTATCCACTCATTTCAAGTGTGCAATTCAATAGTAGAGTCACAATGTGCCACCATCACTGTTAGGGATTTTAGAAGATTTGTCTTCTCCCACAGAAACTTGACAGTAAATTCTCATTTAGCATCATGGATAGATTTTGGGATACTGTAGCTTTAAACGAAATGCCCTAAACCAGAAGCAGGTCCTCTTTTTGCTCAACATTGACCAGGATTTTTTTCCCTTTGTTGGCTTTATAAGGAAATGATGGTGAATAAAAGTTATTCCAGGACGGGGCTGTTCTCATTTACAGTCTCTCCTCTATCTCCTCTACCTTTGCTCTAACTGCCTCCAGCTCTAAGCAACCATTAATCTGCTTTCTGTCTCTATGGATTTGCTGCACTTTTTTACATTCCTACCAACAGCATATAGGGGTTCCAATTTTACTTTCTCTTATTTTTAAAAAATATATTAAAAAACATTTGTATATATATATATATGCATGTTTATATATATATATATACACATATATATTCTCTTGCCTTTTATTTGTCCACTTCTTTTTTTGCCTGTATCCTCCCTATTAGAATGTCACCTCCAAGAGGGCAGAGGGTTTTTTGGGGGGTTTTTTGGCCTGTTTTGCATACTGCTTTACCTCTGTTGAGCACACAGTAGCTATTCAGTAAGTGAATGAACCAGTCAGTGCTCTGTCATGCGTGCACAAATTCCTACAGGATCCTCAAGGAAGGGAGTAAAATTTTGGAAACTAAAACCCCAAATCAAGACTGCTGCTGAGCTATCGGTTGAATCTCACTGCACATACACCACATGGTGACCTTGTAAATGGGTGCCTGGAGTCTAAGCCTTAAGGCCACAGGAGTCCAAGGCCGAGCTCCCCACTGAGGCTGAGTGATGCTAACTGCCACTCCCACACCAGTTTGGAACACTATTACCTTGTCTAGGCACCTCCCCAGCCACCAGGTTTCTTTCCATTCCACTCTCCTTTCTGAATTCAGAGTGATGATATTTTCTAGCCACAAATTGGATTGTCTATTTCCCCTTCTTAATACTCTTCAGTGGGATTGTAATTACTATCAAGATAAACACCAAATTTCACATGGCCTACCAGGCCACCCTTCCTCTGGCCCCTGCTTAGGGATCTTATCAGGACTTCTCTGCATCAGGGTTTGAAGCCACTTTCCCTGCCACACCCTCAGCTTTTCGGTTTGTGGAAAGCACCTGGCCGCCTCCTCAAAGTTATGAAGTCCATTTCCTCACCTTTCCCAGCATGCCCACCACCCTCTGTCTCCTTACACCTTTCCTAATACCACGTTTCTTTTTCAGCAGCACACCAGTGGCCTTCCTAGCTCATTCAAGACTTGAACCAAATAATTTGTTAACATCCCTCCTCTAAATGACATTATTTTCAATAACAGTTATGAAATAAGACTAGTGATAATGAAAAGAAATGCAGATGGTGAAAATAGTCTTTCAATGAGTATTGTATATGTAATCATATCAGTAAGAGTAAATATTACAAGACAAAAGTCAGAAAAGAGTATTGGAGCAATACCTTTAAATTACATGAACATATAACTTTGGAAAATAAGAAACACCTACATAGTGATCTGTTGCAATAATTACACTACATTAAGTTTTTTTTAAAGGAAAGATGCAGGTAGGTATGAAGGCAAGTAGGCAGGCAGGCAGGCAGGAGGAGAAAGGAAGAAGAAGCACTTCTTTTTTTAAAAATTAATTTTTAAATTTTTTACCCATTAAATAAACTCATACTCCATTTTGAATATATATGTCAACACACCCTGCCCTCCACCAAATCACCAAGTGTTCTTCACCATTGTCCAGTGGATCCACCACCATTTCTACCCCACTCCCTCATCCTGGCCCATTCCCTATTGATAACCTCAGTTTTGTTGCAAGTGTCCAAGGGTTTTGTTTCATTCTGTTCCTTTGTTTTGTCTATTCGACCTATAAGTGAGGTCATCTGGTATCTTGCTTCTTTTCCCTTATTTTATTAGCATAATCCCCTCTAGATCCCTGTTGATTCAAATGACAGCATTTCATCTCTTCTAAGGGCTGTGTAGTATTCCATTATATATATGGATCACATCTTTATCCATCCATCTGACGTTGGGCACCAAGGTAGTTTCCAGTTCTTAGCTATTGTGAATAGGGCTGTAGTAAATGTGGTGGAGAAGCACTCTATTTTTTATTTAGCTGTTCATCTTGGTTGTTCTCCTCAGCCTGGGATGTGAATCGAGGTCCTTGGGATGTATGTGAACTTCACCAGGGAATCTACATTACATTAATTACATTACAGTTTTAAAATAAGAATCATGGCCTGCCCTGGTGGAGTAGGGGTTGAGTCAGCTGCCTCTGAAGGAGGACAATTCAAATATATCCAAAGGACCTGGGTTCACAGCCTGAGTCAGGGTGGACAGCTGAGAGGAGCATCTGACTAGAGTAAATGAAGTGCTTTTTTCTGCCCGCTTGCCTCTGATCACCTTTATTCCTACCTGCAGCTTTCCTTTCAAAAAAATAAATAAATTTCAATATTATAGTATTCAAGCTCAGTAAAACATAATTTTACTAAAGATTACAATTTGCGGTTAACACACTTGCAATTCCCTCTTTGTTTCACTCTTTTATACACAAAAGCTTCAAGTCGTCGCACAGAATGACAGAATTGAAGTAACTCAAGTTCTGGTTCTTCAGCTTCAAACCACTGTGCTGTCATTGTTTATATTGAATCTCTTGTTCAGACATAAGCATGTGTTGTACCAAAGGGCTGAAGACACAAGTACTCAGGAGGGGAGCTTGAACAATTCCCAACTGTTAAAAACTTGCTCTCAAAACTGAGGGGTGTAGCCGTGCCTGACTTGGCATGTGTTAGGGCTGACTGTGTAACTGACTGCTCTGATTTCACTTCCTTGTAGAATATAATGTTTATTCCTGAAGAAGTCATTAAAGATGCTAATTGGAAGCTCGCAAATATCTTAAGACTTAACTGAGACCAACGACTTGATGTTTGAGGAGAACTATTTTATCACTGGCCTGTTTAGAAGTGTGGTTCGAATGGTGGTTACATAGTGATAATAAAAAAAAACCCCAACAGACTGACTTTCAACTGGTTTCATTAGTGCTTTTAAATTCTCTGCAGACAGCTCACCCTCGCACTGCCTGCACTGCCCACGATGGCAGAACAGAAGCTTCCTGAGGTCACGGTACCGACCCCTGACTTAAGTAACTTTAGAAAATATGAAACTGAAAGCAGAAGAAAGTGTGCATAAAAGCAGAAGAAAATTCTAGCTCAATGTAACAGAAACCCTAAAATTGGATCCTGGACTTGAAAAAAAAGGAAGAAGGAAAGTGTATCTCTAGTGTGCCCTAGTGGCTTAGTGATAAGTCTGCTGGGCATCGTCCACATATATCCCAAGGACCTGGGTTCAGGACCCAGGGCCAGGAGGTGCAACCAAGATGACAACTAAATGAATGAAGCATCATTCTCTTCTCAGTTCCTGCCTGCCTGCCTGCCTATTTGCCTTCATTCCTGCCTACATTTTCCCTTAAGAAAACAAAAAACAACAACAACGATAACAAAAAAGAATGTATATAAGAAGTACTGCACTCTAATTGATAAGGTTTCTCGTGGGGGTATGGATAAGTAATAATAATACTGCTATATATGTATACTGGAATAAACAATTCCATAAATGGATGTTGGGAGCCAGATTTCTTGCTGTTGGGATGGGAATTTACAGATAAACAAAAGGAGGAGGCTAGAATGATTCATGTGGCAATGGGTTAGAGTTGGAAATGTAAATATGAATTAATGTTTAGCTTAATATAGCTACAGATGAGTACATACAAAATATTTTCAGATATGTGTGTATATATGCACAGGTTAGTGTATACATGCATAGCTCTCTGTTCTGTCACCTGAGAGAGCGTAAACGGGACGACCCCCTAGTAGCCAGGAGAACCCCTAGTGCCTAGACCCTGGTTTCCAATGTCATCCTCCCATGCAAGGATCAGGACTTTTGAGATAAGTCTGATTCTAGCACTGGGTCAGGAAATATCCAAGATGAACCTGGGCATCTTCTAGAGCCAGAAAGTAAGCAAGTGCTTAAGAACAGTAACAAAAAGAAAAATACACAGAAGTGGGACACAGAAGCCAACTAAGAGAGCTCTCAAAGGTCAAAATTGGAAAAATTTGAGCAAAAACATTACTAGTGGATTATAATCGCAAGTATGGAATGAATGAGTTGATACCCATAGAGGGACCTGGTGGCCTAGGAGTCTGCCTGCTGCTTCCAGCTGAGGTAGTTCACATACATCCCAAGGACACCAGTTCCCCACTCAGGGATGGGGGCTGGGGGTGGGTAGGGACACGGGTGGGGCTGGAAAACGACACTTTTTCCTCCTCTCTCTTTCTTCCTGTCTGCCTACTTGCCTTCATTGCTGCCTGTACCTTTCCTTAAAAAAAGAAAGGAAGAAAGGAAGAAATGACATACATAAACAGGAAAAGAGACACATCTTCAGTGTGGAAAAACTCCAAATAAATTATAGATACTCCACCCTTGAGATGGAGCTCAACTCCCTACTCCCTAAATATGGACTAAACTTAGTGAGGTCCTTCCAAAGAGGGCAATATAGAAAGGGGTACTGTGTAGAAACCTGAACACTACCTAAGCCAGCTGATCAAGGTCAACATCAACAGTGCTAAGTCACATTGATGTCTGAGAAACTGCACAGCTGACAGTAACCTAAGGAGACATAACGAGATGAAAGCAATATGGCACTCCGGATGTGATCCTAGAACAGAAAAGGGACATTAGGTTAAAACAAAAGCAATCTCAATAACCTAAAACTTTAGTTAATACTACATCAATATTGATTTATGAATTTTAACAAATGTGCCATGCTAATGTAAAGTAGTAATAATAGAGGAAGTAAGATGGATGAGTGGAAGCACAGGGACTTTATATTATCTTTACAGGTTTTCTATAAATCTAAAAACTATTCTCAAATAGGTTTGTTTGGTTTTTTTTGATTGCATAAGGTTTTAACAATATTTATTTAGAATTTAGAATTAAAGTCATTACACCGTCTGTCTTAAAAATGGAGTTTCTTCAATGGATTAAGAGAAGTATTCATTTGTCCTATAGTTTTAATATGCTTTGAATCCAGGAGTTACATTGTCCAGTAAAAGTTGGATACAAATTACTTAGGTCAATGTCTATGAACTCAGCATCAAAATTGTCGCACCCTTAGTCTGTGTGCACTGAAATGCAAAGATGACTAATTCCTTGAGCACTTTAAATAAAAATACCTGTAATGAAAGATATTCAAATAGTTATCAGTCATTGCCTAAAATTATTTTAGTAGAGAATGACATATTGTTGTGGAAGTGGAACAGTTTGGTTCTCCTTAAATAAAATACCAGCCAAAGATTATTCAGGCTGCAACTGACAGGCGTTACAGCTAGTTCCTTCTGATTTGGAGAATTCCTTTTTTTTTTTTTTTTTTTAAGTTGAGCCTGGTTGCTACATTTAAACTAGAGAGAGAGCAGGGTCGAAGCTCATTGGTGGTGTATCCCTGGGCTGAGGGTAGGGCCCTAAGTCAAGGGACCTGCCCATTGGTGGGCTGCCCGGCAGCTGGGGGGCGGGGCGCCTCAGATGGAGCTCGGAGCCCATTGGCCACGTCGCTGGAGTTGTTGTAATGGACCGCCGAGGCCTGTGCTGCGAGTTTCTATGGCAACGGAGGCTTGAAAGAGCCACTCAGACTCCGGCGTTCGCCCCCAACTCCCCCTTCCGGAAGGGGGCTGGGCGGCCCGGATTCGAGGGCCGGTGGAGGAGATGTGGGGGCTGGGAGTTAAGGGGACAGGGCTTTCCTCCGACCAAGCCAACCTAGCAAGGCTACATTTGAACTGAGTTCCAGGAACCTGCTCTATGTGCCCACTTGAAAAAACTCAAACAAAACGCCATAAAGAAAGAGAAAAATGACGTATAATTCCATTTTCCCCTGAGCTCTCCATTGGTAACGTTTTGCATATGAACAGAAAACCTAGTACTGAGTAGGAGCTCAATCCTTAGTGGGTGGGAGAAAGAAAGGAAGGGAAGGAGAGGGGGAGGAAGGATCCATGATGTGGACTACGTGGTGTGAGACAAAAGTAGCCGCCTTGTTGGACTAAAAGTCCGCTGAGAGAGTCCTAGGGCCGATGGGGCATGACAGCCTTGGATGGGCGGGGGCAGGGGGGTGCGTGAAGGCGAGTGGAAGGAGGGAAGGGGCTGTAATGTAAACAGGACTTGACTCTTTAAGTGTTCGGAGACCTGACTCTGGAGTGAGACTCCCAGGGTTCACATTCCTGCAGCTCTGCCACTTACCAGCTGCCAGATCCAAGTGTCTTTGTGTTTAGGAAGTAATGAGCAGTACCCACTTCATTGAGTTGGTGTCAGAACTGTGTTGAGATAATGCATGTCAAGTTGTTAATACAATGCCTGAAACAGTACAAGCGCAGGCAGTGGTAGCTATTATCATAATTGGAGAAGGGGTAGGATTTGACTAGATGGCGAGAGTGGGGAGGTATCCATCGTCACCAGCATTACTGGTGTGGGTGAGGAGGGAGGAGCAGTGTGGAAACCCTACCAAAGAGACCAGTTTGGAAGTCCTATAGAAAACCACTGGAAGATGATAGCCAGAGGACAAAAGGGGGGAAAAAAAGTGATGATAGCTACTATTTACTGAGGACTTGGCATTCTGCCAAGCCCGTCATATGAATTGTTTTTATTTAATTTTCTCATCAGCCCTAATGAGGCAGCATTAAACCCATTTTTCTGGTAGGGAAATAGGCACAGAGAGGTTATGTGGCGTGTCTGAGCAAAGAAAGGACACGGCCAAATGGATATTCGTGGAACCCAGGATTAAGAGTACAATTGCAGACCCATATACCACCATACCATACAGCTCTGCATAGTTTGAAATTTTACATCAATTTAATTAGTATGAAATGAAATATGTTCCGAACGCCTCCTGGATGACCTACCTTCACAACAGCCTGGAAGGCCAGGTTTGAATTAGAATTCCAGGACTCTTGGAGTTCTATGCCAGAATATATTGGCCCAAGGAGACTTATCCCCTGGATCCTGCACCCAGCTCTTGTCTACCTATCTCCCATCCTGTCGGTGTCAGTGAGTGGACACCCCGGTCCCCACATCCAAGCTGCGTCTGGCAAACAGCTACCTTGAAGCCTAAGTCTCAGGTCTAAATGGTATAGACCAGACAGTGCAGTTTGCTTTCAGCTGAGCTGGACCCAGGGGTGAGTCCCCCAGAATCTCTGGAAACAAGCTTAGGGATATTTTGAAAGGATCTCAGACAATCTTCTAGAAAGGGAGGACACAGACTCTGGGTGAATGGTTCCTCTCTTTCCTCGTGATGGGTAATGGTGACTCAGGGCAGAGGTTACTCTTGCTACAAAGTGCTGAATCCAGGCATTTGGAATCCAGAAATCTGGTACATCCCTGTCCCCTCTGCCTCACAATGTCAGGGGACATGCAGGCGATGCCCTCAGAGAATCATGGGAACATGCCACTGACCTCCAGGACCAAAGGAAATTCTTTTCAAAAATGAGACAGCTGATAGAGTGAATTAATTTTTAAAGATGAGTGAATAAGCCCTCCTTTACTATAGCATTAGTGACGAGTTTGGTAAGGAATGTCTTGAATAACATTAAAGGACAAGTAAACACATCCTGAACTGTTACCTCAACCAAGTTAAACAGCAATTTTTTTAAAGGAAGAGTGTAGGCAGGAATGAAGGCCAGCAGACAGGCAGGAAGAGAGGAGGAATAAGCATTTTACTTATTTTATTTTGCTCACCTTGGTTGTCATCCCCCCACCCGCCCTCCACCCAGCCTGGCCCTGGGTCTGTGCAGACTATGTTTCTGGTAAACAAAACCACTAGGCCATTAGCATGCAACCCTAAATTGTTTTTTAAGAAACATTTTATTTTATTTTTAAAGAAAAGGTGCAGGTAGGAATGAAGGCAAGTAGGCAGGCAGGTAGGAAGAGAGGAGGAAAAAGCACTTTATTTTTATTTAGTTGTACATATTGGCTGTCTCCATGACCCCTTTCTTGAGCCAAGGACCTTGGGATGTCTATGATCTGCACCGAGTTTAAACCACTAAGCCACCAGGGCACACCAGATTTTATTAAATTTTTATTTAGTTATTCACACTGGTTGCTTCCCTCTGGGATCCAGGACTGGAACCCAAGGGTATGTGGCCTGCACTCCTTCGGAGGCGACTGACCTAACTGCCACTCCACCAGAGCATACGGGTATTCATCTAGTAGCCTTGACTACAGCTATGTTTTCTCTTCCGCTTGGCAGGGTAGCCACGTTTGCCAAAAACTGATGTCGAAAGGAGGTAGGCCTTAAAGCCATGGGCTTGGCATGACATGTGACACTTTCCAAATATTGACATTTTCTTCATCGTCTTGCTTTTGGGGCTCAGACCAAAGAGGCTGGAAGAAAAAGCACTTCTGCTGTCTCAGCCAAATAACTTTTATATTACTCATGTAATAAATATTTACTGGACTCGAACTTGCAAAAAATCCTGGTCCCTGCCCACTAAGAGCTTAAAATTGAAGGCAGAGTGAGATATAGTAAAAATACGTTGGCAAACCTTGTTGACTGAGTGGTTAAGTCAGCGGCCACAGTCCACATCCCAAGGACCTGGGTTTGAGAACTTGGGCAGGCAGGTGACAACCAAGATGAGTAACTAAATAAAAATAAAGAAAAAGCTTCTTCCTCCTCTTTCTTCCTGACTGCACCTTTCCTTTAAAAAAAAAAAAAATCGTATCATTACACCTGCAGTAACTGCTGGAAGGAGGGCCAGCTTGGATGCTAAGGAAGGAGGGAAGGAGGTGAGGGACAGCTGCAGTTAGGAAGTGACACTAGAGGTGAGCACCAGGGGAGGTGAGGGTTAATCATGGTATGGGAGGGTGAATTCCAGGAATGACTAGTGGGGCCTAGCCCAGAAGAGGGGGTGAGGCCTGAGTGGAGCCCTGGAGGAGACCGGTGGGCTCCCCAGTAAGGACACTTTAAGCTAGGGAGTAATGTGATCCAATGTCATTTGGGTTTGATTCTCTTGCATTGAAGGAAATCAACCTTTGAAACAGGGAGACAAGTGCTTTGACTGCTGTTAGAATCTTAAACTTTCCCATCCAAGTTCTTATTTTTAAAGGAAGAGTAAATGGACTCCTCTCTCTGCAGCAATTTCTTTGAAGTCTTGTGCTTTGTATTTTTGTTGTTAAAAAATTCTTTTTTTTGCCAGAAATAATACATGAAATAGTTAAAAAAAAATAGTAACAGACAAAATAAACCTAGGGCTATGCTATGGAAAATAGGTTTTCTTTCCATCCCAAACCCCAGAAGCTAGTATAGTTACCAACTGCATGAATATTTCTCCTAGAGTTAGTCTATACATAAATGAGTATATATGTTTATCTTTAAATGTAATACATGTAGCATATATCACACTGTACACTTTAAATATCTTACAATTTTGGTGCACCCTGGTGGCCTAAAGGTTTAAACCAGGTGCAGTCCACATACCGCCCAAGGTGCCCAGTGAACTTGGGGCCAGGGAAACAAATGAGGAACAACTAAATGGAATGAAGTGCTTCTCCTCTTCCTCTCTCTTCCTGCCTGCCTGCCTAATCACCTTCATTCCTGCCTGCACCTTTCCTTTTAAAAAAGGAAAAAACATCTTACAATTTTGCCAAATGTATCTCAATAAAACTGAAAAAAAAGTAAACGCAAGCATCGCACACCTAGCTTTGTTTACTTTACACTGTTAATTAGAGATTCGGTTTCAGGTGTACAGTTTTCTGCTTGGCAACAATGCATACAGCACCCACTACCTGAGATCCAGTTACCACCCACCACCCTGCAGACAACTCCCTCTGCCTGCCCCACCTACTTCCAACCCTCTTTGCCTCCAGCAGCCACCAGACTTTTGTTAGAATCTAAGGGCTTATTAAATTTTGTTTCTTTGTGTTCCATCTATGAGTGAAATAATACAGTATTTGTCTTTCTCCTGGCTTATCTCATTTAGCATAATTCTAGTTCCATCCATGCTATCATAAATGGCAAGACTTCATCTTTCTTTTTTTAAAACTGAGTAATATTCCATTTCAACCTCTGTATCTCTATCTATCTCTATTTCACATCTTTATCTACTCATCCCTTGATAGGCACTTAGGTTGCTTCCATATCTTGGGTAGTGTGAATAATAGCACAATGAATATTGGGGTGCATGTGATTTTGAATTAGTGTTGTCATGTACTTTGGATAAACATTGTTGCATCATATAGTAGTTCTAGTTTTTGAGAAACCACCAGACTATTTTCCATAGTGACTGCCATCAGTTTATATTCCCACCAACAGTGGTTGAAGATTTCTTTTACTCCACTCCAGTACTTAATTTCTTGAATTTTTTTTTTTTTTTTTTGCTAAGTCTTTTTAAAAGTAAGGGTGTGGGCTGGAATGAAGGTGAATGGGCAGGCAAGAAGAGAGGGGAGGAAGAAGCACTTTAGTTTTCATTTACTTGTTCACACTGGTCGCTACCCCCCACCTTTGAACTCAGGGGTATGTGGCCCACACTCCTGTGAAGGCGGCTGACCTAACTGCTACTGTCAGGGTGTGCCATTGACTTTTTGATAATAGCCATTCTAAAAGGTATGAGGTAAAATCTCATGGTAGTTGTTTTGTCTCTGGAGCTTTTGCTCTGGGGCAGGGTGGGAGGACACCCTGTCAGAGGTAGCATATGAAGCCCTAGGTAGGTGACATTGACAACCACATCATTGGGACTCACCCCATGCAGCTTGCCCATCATGGGGGTCACCCAGTGCTGTTGTGTGAAATACGGACTCACCCACATTCCAGTCAGGCAGGTCCTTCACGATGATGGCATCCTCCTGTAGGTTCTCCTGGGACATCTAAAGATGCCCAGAACTTCTCTGCCTGCAACATCAGTGGAATGCAGGCCCCGGAGTCCTCCATCTACAATCCACATGATCAGCCTTCCGTATCCCCACAGGGGAGCTTCTGCTTGCAGCTGACTGGGGGTGGCCTCCTCCTGGGGGCCTCTCCTACTTCTCCTTTGTCACTGCCATGGGTACACTCACCGTGGTTTTGATTTGCTTCTCCCTAATGATAAGTGGAGAACATGTCCCATTGTCTCATGGTCAAATGACTGTCTTTGGTGAAATGCCTGTTTCAATTACCTATCCATTTTCAATCAGGTTGTTTTTTTGTGGTTGACTTGTATGAGTTCCTTGTAAAGTTTGAATATTAACCCCTTGTCTGATTAATGATTTTTCAGAAACTTTTGAGTGTGATGTATGTAGTTACATTTTTTTTCTTTCTTGTTTCCCTTGCTGTTGGAGATGAAGCCACAAAGACATAACCTAGGTCAGTGTCAAAGAATTTATCACCTATGTTTTCAACTAAGTGTTTTATGGTTTCAGATCTTCTATTCAAGCGTTTAATCCATTTTGAGTTATTTTTTTTTTTTTTTAAAGAGAGGAAGGGAGAAGAGGAGGAAGCATTTCTCTGTCTGTTCAGTTATTCATTGTGGTCCTTCACCCCAACCCCAGGTCTCAAACCTGGGTCCCTGCACTGTGCTGGGTTTGCACGCCAGTGTCTCAGCCACTAGACCCACAGGGACGGACGCATGTCTGGACTTCATTTCATACAGGTCGTCAGACAGTGGTCTACATTTGTTCTTTTGCATGTGGCTGCTGAGTTGTTTCTGCACCCTTTACTAAAGAATTTTCTTTTTCCATTGTATGTTCTCTGCTCCTGTGTTATAAATTAGTAATCAATATATGTGTGAGTTTATTTCTGGGCTCTCAGTTCTGTTACATTGATCTGTGAGTCTTTTATTCCAATACTTTGTTTTGATTACTATAGCTTTCTAGTATAGTTGGAAGCCAGTGAGCACGATATCTCCATTTTTATTTATTTATTTTTGAAGAGAGGAAGGGAGAGGAGGAGCAAGCATTTCTATTTAGGTAGTTGATCTTAGTTTCTCACCCTGGCTCTAAGTGAAACCCAGGTCCCTGGGCTTTACATAGTCTGCACACCAGTGTCTCAGCCCCCTTAACCAGAGTATGCTTCCTTCATTTCCCCACCCCCAGCCCCCAGGATTGTTTTGGTTATTTCAAAGATAAAACTGTTCTTTTTATCTGCTGCATAATGTTCCTGATCCTAACTGCTTCCCTCTTGATAGTCAGGTTGCTTCTAGTCCTTGGGACCCAAGGTAATGCTTCAGTGAACTTCCTAGCACATACATTTTTGTGTCCATATTTCAATTTAACTATAGATTTGTTTCCTATAAATCACTGCTGTGTTAAAGATTATGTGAACTGAAAAATACTGAAAGGTGTAGGCAGGAATGGAGATGAGTAGGCAGGCAAGAAGAGAGAGGTGGAAGAAGCATTTTATTTTTATTTAGCTGTTCACACCGATTGTTCCCCGCCCCGACCCAGGACTGGAACCCAGGGGTATGTTTTGCAAGATTTTAGTCCATGTTTAATTTTAAAACTCTGAAAGGTTTATATTCTCCTCCACATTGTATCTGTGTTGTCATGAAACACGTCCTTCCTCAAATATTCTTAGTTGCATCGACAAGCTACCAACTGCTGCAGAAGAGATTCATCTGGTAGAGGCTGGTGAAATTCCACCTTTGACTTGGTGTGCTGAGTCCTGCTCCCCCTGGCTTCTGCGGAGCCACCCCCCACTCCACTAGCCCCAGCTTCTGGCTGTTCTGTGTTGGCTACACAGGGAATTGACATGAAGGGATGTAATGGGCACTGTTTCTGAGAATTAGACCTAAAAGGTGGGAAAGGATTTGGATGCTAGTCTGAGTCCCTAGAGCAACAGGATGCTCTTGAGGAGTAAGTGTCAAGAGTGCTGGATTGGCATTTCAGGAAGATAACGTTCCTTAGTCTGCCTCCTGCCCCCATTCCTCTACTTCTAACAGGTCCCCAGCAAATGACCTCCATATTACTCAATCCAATGGGCACACTTTAATCCTTTAATTTTCAAAGCAAATTTTGCTTGATGTCTTACAACACTCAATACAGTCATTAATCTCTGTCTCTTGTAATTATTCTCCTTTGACTTAGGTCTCTACATTCTTTATTCTTCTCTCTCTCTGACTGTTTATTAGCTTGTCACCATCTCCTTTTACACCAAGGAAAACTCTCACACATCTGAACTGCTCCAGATATGATCTGAGTTACTATAACCTTCCTCCCCTCTACCTTTTCTCATCACCCACTAGAGACTGGAAATTGTAAAATCAATTCAATGAGTCATATAATCATTTATATGTATTAAATTTGTTTCTTCATATATAAATATACACATGCATGTCTGACAGCTGCAATGTAAAATGTATATATTACTGTCAGATGTGGCCAAAGAGTTTGAAAGTCATTGCTATAGGATTCTTACATTTATTTCTCAAACCCAGAACCTTCCTTAGAATTTAAGATCTGTGTAAACTGAACCACCTATTCCATGCCTTTTCTTAAATACCTTCTATGGAGACCTCAAACTTAACACATCCAAAATCAGACTCAAGATCTTCATCTCCAAACTTGGATTTTCTTTTCCGCCCTGCATTTCAGGGACTGGTTCCACCATCTAGCCAATTGTAGAAGCTAGAAATTTGGGAGTCATCCTTGGTATCTGTCCTTTCTCAATCCATGTCTAAGTCTTGTTGACTGAAACACCTCTTTACCAAGTCTGCTTCTATCTCCCCGATCCAGGTCCAAGATACCCTCATCTTACCTGGGTGAACAAGACTTCTTTCCATTTGGGCTCTCCTCTGATTCATTCTCCGCAAAGTATTCTGAATGTCCTTTTTATTTTTTACATTTTTTTTTTTTAAAGGAAGTTACAGGCAGGAATGAAGGTGGGTAGGTAGTAGGTAGGCAGGAAGAGGAGGAGGAATCACTTTAGTTTCTTTAGTTGCTCATTTTGGTTTTTTCCCCAGCCCTAGATCTTGAACCAGGGACCTTGGGATGTATGTGGACTATGCCCAGTAAACTAAACCACTGGGCTACCAGGAATGTTTCTGTTCATAAGTATGGTGGTGGAGACACTAGTGTACAGTTTCTGACTCCAAGATTTGACATTTCACTGTGCTGGCAGCAGCATTGGCAGTGGCTTTCTGATCCCAACATCCTACCCTTGATGGCAGCGTCAGCTCTGTGTACTCAAACTCAACTTTTGCAGTGATGGTCTCTTGGCTCCTTTCTGACTGTGAGAAGGGTAGTAACTCCTCTGGAATGCAGCTCACTGGCGTTTCCGGAGCCATTCCTAATACCCTAATAATAGGGCTCATCATCCTTTTCAATACCCAGAATAGTTTCTATTTTTAAGCCTGGACTGATGTACTGATCGTACTTTGGTTTCTAGAATTGGCCATGCCTCCTCCCACTATAGGTTTATAGTTGTTATCCTTTTCACCTATGTTGATACGCTGGCTACATCTTAGCCTACACCCCCATCTCTCAGTTAACTTCTTACATATTCTTTCCATCAAATATTTCCTTTGGGAAGGTGTTCCTGGCCCCTAAGACCAGATAGATTTTCTCTGTTAAACACTCATCCTGTGTGCTTCTTCCAATGCATTATCACAGTTTGTAATCCAGTCTTAGTGTGACTCTAGAAATTGAGTCCTAAGGGCCTCGGATATTTAGCTGTATTCAATTGTCTATAAAGAGTAGGTGCTTAACATGTGTGTTGAATGAGTGAGTGAAATGGAGTGGCCAGCCCGGAGGATATTAGAACAATCAAGCCTCTATAGCAATGTTTTTCTTTATTTTGATTAACCAAAAGAGATTACCCTCAGCCCCCGACAAAAAGGAGGGGGGAACAAGAAAGAACTAGGGGAAAAATAGGTAAAATCCCCCCATATGAACACAACTGCCAACCCCTGCCCCTCTGGCAATGTCATGATTTTGCTATCACAGTCCAGACATTTATTTTTACTTTATTAGTTTATTTGCACTATTTTTCTGTATTCCAATTATAGGCGAGATTATCCAATATTTTTCTTTCTGCACCGCTCCCTGCCCCGACTGTTCTTGGGCTTGACATCACCTTTACTTTAGCAGTCTGAGCTACGGGGTTGCACCCTTTCTTTCTACTTTTGACTCACCGCACTCAGCAATTTGCCTTCACGTTCCCTCCATGTTATCTTGAATGGCTAAATCTTACCTTTTTATGGCTGTGTAGTATTCCATTACAAATATATATACCAGATCTCCTTTATCCATGCATCTATTGATGGACACTTAGGTTGTTTTCATATCTTGGCTGTTGTAAATAGTGGTGCAATAAACACACTTCTCATTAATACTTTCATAGTTTTCTGATAGATACCTACAAGTGGACTTGATGGATTGCAAGGTGCTTCTATTTTTAACTTTCTGAGAAATCACCATACTATTTTCCAAAATGACTGTACCTAATTACACTCCCACCAGTAGTGCCGAAGGGCTCCTTTCTCTCCACGTCCTCACAACAGTTGTTTCTTAGCACTTTGATGGAGGCCTTTCTCACAGGTATAAGGTGATATCAATTTGTTTTTGATTTGCATGTCTTTAGTAAGTGAGGAGGAGGATTTTTTCATGTATTAATTGGTATGTTCTCCCTGGAGAGGCATCCACTGAGGCCCTTTTCCCCATTTTTAAAATTTGATTGTTTTTGAGCTAAATAATCCTGAAAAGCTGTCACCTCCCTTTTTCCCAATCACATCTTCTGTGACTCTCTAGCCAGCGTGGGCCTACTGTGTGTCTCGGCCTCCAGGTCTTTTTTTATACAGGCTGTTTCTGCTGCTTGGTTTTCATCCCTTTCCGACACACCTCTCCTCCAGGCAGTTCTGTAGTCTTTGGATTTTTTTTTCTCAGAATATTTAAAAATAACATTATTTAAAAAATTCTCTGCTGGTTCTTTATGAGTTTCTCCCTCCACAAGAGTACCGGGTCAACAGGTATCTGCAGAGAGCCTTGCATAGGGCCTACCTAGTTCTAGTGGCCCCTGGTATTTGTTGAAATATTAAATCAACGTGCCAGTGAGTGGGTCTGCCTCAATTTGAGGCTCACACTGCCCGGCAGCCCACGAACAGCAAAGAAGTGCAATGTGGGCGCTGCTACATCAGAAGGAAGCAGGGAAAGGTTTGTTCCGCTGCAGCCCACGGCTCAGTCCCGGGACTGCCAGGCAGGAGGCCCTGGAGCAGATCCTGTGGGGGATGGGCAGGGAAGCCGTTTCTTCCGAGGCAGCCGCTGGGAGAGTTGGGAGGGAGGGGCGGAGAGAGGGAAGATTCCTTCCTAGGAGGCTCCAGGGCACAGAGCCTGCTGAGAGGAAGGGGGTGGGGAGCAAGATGAATGCAAGCTTTCTCCCGGCCCAGGCCTCCAGCCCCGGGAGGGGGCAGGGAAACTGAAGGCAGAGAAGGGAGAAATGTGAGGGGGAGGGAGCGGACAGGAGGGAAGCAGGGAGAGACTGCCTGGGGAGACAGGAAGAGGGGATGAGCTTGTTGCGAAAAGGCAACGTTCTCAAGAGCCAACCAGGCCTCAACTACAGTAGTCAAGTGTAGAAATGTTCTCAAATCACTGGGTTAGAGAACAAATGCATCGGGGACTTTAATTTTTAGGATTAGTTTAACATCTCAGTGTGTGTGTGTGATTCCTTTGGAGGGATGTCTGGAGTCTGCAGGGTGAGCCAGTTTTCTGGGAAGTTTCCTGAATTCTCCTTTCCTCTGTTACAATGGGAAGGGATGGCATTTTTTAAGTTCATGAATGCTTTGCATCTGATTCCTGGCACTTACAGTAGCCGCAAGATAACAGAGGCTGGCTTCCTAATGCTCTTTCTCACTGATTCGAAATATCTGCAGGACAGAGGCCCTTCCTCTCACTCATCTGAGTACCCAGCAGAACTGAGGCCTCAAACCTTTGCCCATCTGAATTGCATGGTGGTGCTTACTAAAAATATTTTCACTCTCTCCAGTCATTCTGATTCCTTGGAGCTGACTTTGGAATGAAAACTTGAGTTCTACCAGTGCGCTAAATGATTGGGACGTATAGATGGGCTTAGGTAACAACTCCAAAGGGCCGGGCACAAAGCAGTATGTGCTAAGTGTGGTCAGCAGTGTCTGGAAATGCATTTGCAGGATAAACGAATGGTGACTAGGCAGTATGATTGAGCAGGGGTTTGGGTGACCTGAGCATCTAACGCTTTGAAAGGAAATAGCCTGGGGGCAAGTGTTAGCAATACAAAAGATAAATATTTATTCAGAACAACTTTTAACAATCGATTTTACATTCTAAGCCACAAGGAGATAGCAAAACATAAAGCAAAGACAAAAAATAAAAGCAGTGTACTGTCTTTCCTACTTTTAACGTGGTAACACTTAGTTGACCCGACGCCCAAAGTGCTGGGCTATTTCAAAAGTACATTTTTAGAGTTAACAGCTCACCAAAGATTGTGGATTAAAATCGCCTTTCTCCTAGCAGTAGGGTGAAGGCGAGTTCCAGTTAGCTGCTTTCTGCGGTTTCTAGCTATTGAGGCTAAGGTGCAAATGTAAACCTTTGGAAGATATTCGTATGCAGGAGACCCCCACTTCTCACAGGTGGCAATGGATGCGGAGGGAAGGCCCCAAAGGACCTGGCACATTTTAATCCCACTAGGGCACGCTCGGGAGCCAAAAGTGCGCCCTGGATTATGTCCCAGGGTCTGTCCCCTCCCTATCTCCCGTGTGTTCAGGAGCCCCTGCTAACCTCCTTTCTGTGTTCTCCCACCCCTAACCCCAGATGATTTCTTAGCATTCCCTTAGGTTCATTATTTGGGAGACATCAGACATCCTGGGCTCTCAAGCGTTGAGGAAAATGTTGTGAAGTGTGAGAGGTAGTGGAATGAGCACCGGGCTTGCGGTCAGGGAACTCTACTCTAGGCTAACTCTGGCACCAGACAGCGATGTGATTTTTGACCCATGCAACCTCGCTGGGCCTGTTTCATCTGCTGGAAAACTGGGATCCGTCTAAACCAATTTGGAGGTCCTCTCCAGCAGGAAAAGTCTACATTCGGTGATTCTACAAGAAATGGTTTCTGAGCCACCAACAGAGAGCTGTCATAGGATCCATGAATTTCTTTGCCATAGGAGAGGCCCTTGGCCACCATTCAGAGCTTATTGACTCAGATTACATACACTTCTAACAACACTGGTTTCACAAATTCTCAGACCACAAAGATTCGAAGCAGCAAATTAAAAGGGAAGAAGGAGCGCTGCAAAAGGTAGACACCCTGACAGAAGCCACAGTCAACAAACACTGACAGAGTGTCTACCACGTGCTGGACCCCACACCTAGTGCTGGGGCATGAAGATGGGCAAGGCAGCCCAAAGGGTGAAAATCCGGGGAGAAGACACGGTATGGGGAATAGAAGTCAGAGGGAAAAAAAAAAAAAGAAAAAAGTCCCCAAGCACAAAAACAAAATTTTAAAAAGGAGGGGCGATATATCTGCATACTACAGTTCTTGGTAGTCGTTACTAATGACGGAGTCACCAATTCAGAAAAGGCTGAAACTCGGTTTAAGAAGGCAGAGAGGGAGAGGGAGAGGGAGGGAAAGAGAGAGATGTCTCTTGTAGGTTTTAAAAAGATCTCCTTCAAAAACGATAAAAAATGGTTTAAAAAAAAGTTTTGGCACTTACGAGGGATAAGCTGGCTGTGTTCACCCCGGCAGGTATTCAGTGCCCGGCCACGCCGGTTAGCTGAGCTGCCACGGAATTGTGAACGGCTTTGGGACACTGGGCAAAGGCGTGTCCTCGCTTGCCGCAGAGGTTGCACACGATGCCTTTCCGGCAGTAAGGACTCAGGTGCCCCTCCTCCCCGCACCTGAAGCACCTGTCCTGCGTGCAGCTGCCGCTCATGTGGGTCCGGGAACCACATTTAAAACACGTCTTGGGCTGCCCCTTGTACCAGCTGTAGCCCCGCTCGGCCCCCAGGAAGAAGGCCCCTGGCAGGTGCCTCACCCCGCCCTCCCCCTGGCGCAGCTCGATCTCGCACTTGTACTCCCCGGTCCAGATCCCAAACCTGTCGGTCACTTTCACCGGCACGGCCAGCACGTCGCAGTGGCGCTTGAGCCAGGTCACGATGTCCTCCACGTCCACCGTCTCGTTCCGGAAGAGGATGAAGAGCGTCTTCAAGCTGGACTTGCTCCGCCCCAGCACCACGAAGTTCTCCCAGCAGTCCTCCTGCTCGCGCTTCTCCTCGTACACGCGCAGGAACAGGGCCAGCTTCTCGGCCGAGCGGAAGCTCACGTCGAACTCGCGGCTGCCGGGGATCTGGATGACCGCGTAGATGTCGCTCGGGTCCATGCCGATGGAGCGCAGGACGAGCGCGCCCACCACGAAGTCCCGGGTCGGGCAGGCGCCCTCGTCTCCTTGGAAGCAGATGCGCACGAGGAAACGGCCCTTGCCCGGGCCCGCCGCTGGGCTCGCCGTCGCCGCCGGCTCGTCCGGGGGGGGCCGCTCGACCGCGTCGTCCGCGGCGTCGGGCCTCACGGGGGTCGCCATGGCCGGCGCCTCGGCCTTCTTCCTCTTGCCCGCCTCGATCGCGCCCTTCTTCTTGCGGGGGTCCACCGCCTCGCCGGCCGGGTCTCTCCGGCGGCCCTTCGGGTCCCCGCGGCCGGCTGGCGGGAAGTCGCCGAGCCCCGGCGCTGCCAGGCCCGCGGAGGCGCCGAGCCCGCCGCCCGCAACGCCGCCGCTCTCCTCTTCCCGCCGCGGCGCGCGCGACTCGCGGAACTCGCCCTTCTTCTCGGCCAGGTTCTTCACCACCTGCGCCCAGCCCATCTTCTCGCGGCCGCCCTCGGTGTCCTCGCCCCGGGCCGCCGGGCGCGCGGGGGGCAGCGGCTGAGGCCGCCCCCGTTTCCTCTCCTCCTCCGTGCCGCCGCCGGTGGCCATTTTACCTCCTTCCCAGCATCCTCCACTCGCTCCCGCAGCCAAAGGGCGCCCATCGCGCGCGCCCGCCCGCCCGGGGCTGGAGGGGTTCGGGGCTTCCCCCCCACCCTGAAACCCGACGCTTCTCTCCCCCGCCCTCCCCGAGGTATTTACAGGCGGCCGGCGGCGGCCGGGAGCCTCCTGCTAGCGGGGCCGCGTTTCCGCCAGCGCGGTCTCCAGCCCCACCTCCTCGGCCCCGCGGCGGGATGGGGAGGTTGGAGCGCGTCCCTGTCCCTGGCTAGGGTTTGGCACCCGCCGTCTCGCTCTCGAGGATTTGGTATTTCGCAAGCAGTCTTCGATGAGTTCTTTCAAGCAGCATTACAGACAGCCCACGGCCTAAAAGCGGGACAGAGTTGAGGAAGATCTCAACTATTCTGTTGGTTTCTTTACACCTTTTTTTTTTTTTTAGTTAGGAAAGCAAAAACAAAACTTGACTTGTCCTCCCAAAGCGTGCCACAGTGCATTCTTTTTCCACCGTTGGATTATGAACATTTTCAAATGATACAGAAAGGTGAAAGAATTTTACAGAGAGCTTTTAAGCTTTACTCTTTTACTGTTTTAACTTTCCATCAGAATCTGACTACCCCTTATACTAACCTCTATTCACTAGTCATTTTTTAATACATTCCCAAGTAAGTCATTGCATTTTTTTTTTTTTTAAAGACTATCATGTACATGATGGAAATTATCCTGCATTGAGGGTTTTAAGTCCCGGTACTGTTTTAAGCACTTTGAAAGTTTAATCACATGGTATCTTCCAAAATCTATGTGTAACTACACCCATTTTACTGGAGGCTGGGGGTTAAATGACTTGACCGAGGTAGCATTGTTAATAGGAGACCCCCATATGAAAGACGGCTTATATTTCTTTAATGGCCTTGCGTTTGACATTGTGCATCAGACTTTGAAGGAAAGCTCCTTAACATACAGATCCCCTGCTTAAAGTTAGCACTAGGCAGCCTCTCTTACCCCTCATTAGTCTCAACCTGTGCTTTCAAAGTATTGGTAAAATTCTGGTGCTGGAGGGGCTGGGTTTAACATCTCTTGTTTTCTTTCTTTCTAACTTTTTTTTTTTTAAAGGAAAGGTGCAGGCAGGAAAGGAGACCTTGAGATGTATGAGGTCTGCCTGCATCTGCACACTCTACCAGGGTGCTAGCTTTGTTTTCTTAATACGTATTTCTTGATGTTTCAGGGTGTGTCGGTGCCTTTTCTGGCTTTCCTGAAAGAGGGTGGGTTCTGGAGTCAGGGAGACGCCAGTTTTAATCTGACAGTTTCCAATCTCAGCATTGTAACAGGGGTCAGTGATCTCAGTTTTCATTGCCTCAATTTGCTCCTAGATAACAGAGGGATGTTAATATCTTCTCTGAAAGGACTAACATGTGGTTCAAGAAATTCCCTGCCAAAGGCTTTTCTGCCTTTCTGCCAGTGTGGAATTCTTCCTGATTTTTCTCCTACATCATCCAGTTCTACTTAGCACTTTGGAGTCCCTCACCATCTTTCCTCTCACTCCATTTCCAGGCATGGGTTTCAGGAAAGCTGACATCCCCAACTCTTACGCCACCACCACCTGAATCTTGTAATCCCTCACTTTATAACCTCAGACATGCTTTCCTTCATCCCTTTTCAGCCACACCTTTCCACGGTCATTCTCAGATAACCAGCAGAAATGTCAAAGTCTTAGATGCACAGATTCCATTCTTTTATTCTTTTTGCTTGCCAGCTCAAGTCTTCCCACCAGGAGGATATTTACAAAGCCATGCATAATGTTTTTAAACAATCTCCCATTCCTCCATCCTTCTTACTGTTCTACCCCAGCCCCCACTCCCCCCAAAAACAAAAACAAAAAAACCCACACAGACAAATAGCTATAAGGATCAGGCAGGTACCTTAAAATAAATAAACTGTGCCAGGTGAACTGGAGAACATAGAGCGTATCTGAAGAGGCAACCACTATTGAACTTCTACTGATAATTGTGCTCATTATGTGGGCACTCACTGTGCCACGGTGGCTCGATTTTCTAATTTTTTTTTTTTTTAAAGCTAAGGTCCAGGTAAGAATGAAGGTGAGTAGGCAGGCAGGCAGGAAGAGAGAGAAAGAAGCAGCACTATTTTTATTTAGCTGTACATCTTGGTTGTTCTCCCCAGGCCCAGGATGAGAGCTCTGGGTCCTTGGAATGTACATGGGTTTTGCTTTGGCTGGAGTGACCAAACCTCTACTCCACCAAGATTTTTAAATTTCTGAAGGGAAACCTGAACTCTAGTTTCCTTTTTCTTTCTTTCTTTTTTTTTTTTAAGGAAAGGTGCAGGGAGGAACGAAGACCATTAGGCAAGCAGGAAGTGGGAGGAGGAAGAAGTATTTCATCTATTTTTATTTTGGTTGTTTTCCTGGCTCTGGGCCCAAGCCCAGGATCTTGGGATGTGTGTGGACTGCGTTTGGCCAGAGGCAGTGAACCTAACGACTACTTCATGAGGGCTTGCCTAGCTTCTTTTCTTTATGGGGAGCATTTTTCTCCTTCAAGATTGTATCACCTGTATTTGGATCCTCAGTTTACATTTTAGGACCACTCTACTAAATCCCAGGAAACTGCTTTTTTGATATTCTAATTGGAATCGCATTTATACAGAATTGTCTTTTAAAAATTTTTTTAAAGGAAAGGTTCCGGTAGGAATGAAGATGAATAGGCAGGCAGGCAGGAAGAGAGAGGAGGAAGAAGGAAGTCATTTTATTTTAATTTAGCTATACATCTTGGTGGTTCTCCCTGGCCTGGGATGCAAACCTGGGTCCTGGGGAATCTATGTGACTAGCACTTCTGTCGGAGGCAATTGACCAAACCACTACTCCACCAGGTTCCCCATAGAATTGCCATTTTATAACTGACTCTCCCCGTCTATGACGTTACGTGACTTCTCATTTATATAAATGCTATTTTTTAAACTTTAATAGCATTTTTATAATTTTCTTCATAAAGATCTTGCATAATTTTTTGGAATTTATTCCAAGATGCCATATGACTTGGTTAATATTATAAATGATATCTTTAGAAGTGACATTTTTTATTGTTGATGTTGAAAGGGAACACAATTGAATTTTTTTAGGAAGGAAACAGATGGGAACGAAGACAAGTAAGCAGGCAGAAAAGAAGGGAGAGGAGGACAAAGCATTTTGTCTTTATCTAGTTGTTCATTTCGGTTGTTCCCTGGCCCCAGGTCCTTGGGTTTCACATAGACCACGCTGTGGGTGCAGACCGGACGCCTGAGTCACCAGGGCAGCCCACAGTTGAATTTTGTGTACTGAGTTCATATGTACAGAAAGACTGAAATATTAAAAAATTTCTAATGCTTTTTGGAAACATTTTGCTTTTCTATGTTGACAGACTTATTGTCTGAATAATAAATATATCATCTCTTTCCTTTCAGATCTTAAACTTTTTAACTGCACAAGCCATGACCTCTTGATGTAACCAGTGCATAATAAATATTTTAATTTTATTTCTGACTATAAAGATATCTGTATTTTGAAAAGATTTGACTGGTGGATTGGATGGATTGGATGGATTGGCTCCGTGTCAAATTTTACTATCTTCTTCTAAAGTATATTTGGGATGTGGTGGTTATCCTTGTCACAAATGCCATTTTTCTTAGGTATTCTGCAGATATAAATTTTCTGCATTCTCTTTGGTTATTTTTGGTTTTATTTCCTGCTGATTATCTTCACTAGCAGTATTCACTGTGAACTGTATGAAAGACTGAACGTTTCTGCTTGTTTCTCAGTGAACTTACCTCAAATAAAAATTGTGAGCTATTCCTCTCTGTTGAGGTTTGAGCTGTCAGACTGGTCTGTGCAGAGATGCTGAACCCAGATGGGCACTGAGGCCATCCAAGGAGGGCAGCCTCTCGTTTCTGTATTACCCCTTTGGAGGGATACAGGCCGTTGTTGCCAGATGTCTGCTTTTCTAAGAGAAACTGGAAGTCCAGTGTTTGGCTGCCTGAGGTCATTGGCCCGAACGTGAGAGGGCCTAGCATTGTGAAGCCTCTTTTCTCTCTGTTCAGTCCTTAGTGCACTGACTTCCATGTACATTTTTGTCCCTTCTCTTAAGTCTGCTTTTGCTCTTTCATATCCAGCACCTGTGGCCTCCAGTTAATGGAGCTGCTTTTCAGAAGTGCTGGGGAATTGACATTTCCTAGGGTTGTCTTTTATCTGTAACTGATGGGGACAGGGGACAGGGTCTGAGTGCTTGGCAACCTGGCCATGTTTGAGGAATAACTTACAGCTAATCATCCCTTGTGGGGTCAGACTGAAGCTAGTTTCAAAAGAGCTTGCATCTCAAAACCCTGATTGAATTTCTCCCCTTTCTGGATCTCTCATTGCTTGACTAATCTTTTGGAGGGCCCTTTCCAACCAAGTAATTTGCCTATGAATCTTTTTCTCAGGTTCTGTTTCTGGGGAATGTTATCTAAGACAAGTATCTTCCTCTTCTACTGGGCAATGCATGCGAGAAAAACAGGAATTGTGTGCATTTGGTCTCATAATACTAGTGGCTGGTACAGTATGCAGTAGGTATTAAAATAGATACTGAATTTATGCTTTATAGAGTAGTGGGGGATACTGTTTCATTCCTTCATAGCTTTGATCACAGTCTACTATTAGCTTGCTTATTTATAGCTGTTGTCTATTTTCTCCACTAGATGGTGAAATCCATGAAGATTGGAGCTGTCTATAGAACTTTAAGGCCCTCTCTGTTTCACCATTGAGCCCAAGCCCTAAGAACACTGGTTGGAAACTAGTAGGTGCTTAATAAATGCATTCAAATAAATTTTGAATAGATAAGTGAATTAATCTATTTACTCGTTAGTGACAGTGTTTTATGACTGCGTCATAAGAGATTTTCCTATCTCTTTAAAGCTTGTAAAGGAATATGTATCATTCATGATAGGCTAGAGGATTCTGTAGTGTAATTTATACTATAAAAGTTCAGTGGCTTAACACAAGGAAGGCTTGTATCTGGCCCACATTGCAGTCCCTCATTGCTTGAGGCCCCGGGTTGATGGGGGTTCCGACATTTTTGTCTGCACCACCTGGAACATAAGGCCTGTGTGGTTACCATAGATGGGGGAAGAGAGAGCTGTAAGCACTGCCTCTTAAGTGCTTCCTCTTAGAAGTGTACACTTAATTTTTGCTCCCTGGCCAGGATGAGTCTGTGTCCTTGCCTAGTGCCAAGAGGCTGGGAGATGCGGGGCATCCCTGGCTACTCAGTGAGCAGTAATGTCTCTGGCACATAATGGATTCAAGGACACTTTCTCCCTCAGACCTAGAGGGTTTGAAGAGATGTGCAATGATGCATGCTGATCAGTTAGGAGTGGGTAACCCTCAGATACCTCTGTCTCCCCATACCAGTGATCCCATCAACAAGTATTTTGGAGCATGTGAATATTCAAAAGAAATGAAGGCCTACACTCCTGAGCCTATTTCCCAGTCTTCCCATTTTCCGCATCATCGTTTCTGTTGCTCAGACAGAAACACTTGAATTTGACTCCTCTTTTTGCCCCCAGGCTTTACGTTCTCTCCTTGGACAATTCCTGATGGTATTTTTTCCAAAATATATTCCAAATCTGATCACACTTACATCTCGTCTAACCACCATCATATAAACTACTTAGAATGTGCCTGGGTCAGGCATTATATTTAAAAAATAACAGGGCAGGCACTCCCTGGTGGATTAGCAGATAAGGCCACTGGACATAGTCTGCATACATCCCAGCAACGTAGGTTCATGACCTGAGGTTGGGGGAAGCAACCAAGATGAACAACTCAATGAAATAAATTAAAAAAAAAAAAAAAATCAGGACAGCTAAGTGGTGCAGGCTGGGCCTGGCCAAAATGTCTGCCATCTTCGATTTAGGTACCATTATCCTCACTTTACATACTCAGCAACTGAAGTTCAGAATGGGGGAGGGACATGTCCCAGGAGCATCTGTGAGACCTTCAAGCACTGTTCATGTCTTTCCTTTTTCGCAGATGGTTGCAGTGAAGACAGTTGCCCAGTGCTCTGTAAGCCCTTAGTAAATGGTAGCTGGTTTTTGAATTGTTTGGAAACTCACTCTGCTAGTTTGGAATAACTGAATAGTACCTTACATAAGAATGAGATTTTTTTTTTTTCTCTCATTGGAGGTAGGCAGCTCAGAGCTGATTTCTTGACTTTTGTAGTATCAGGAATCTAGGCTCCTGTTTGTTTTGCTGTGTGTAACATATATTTCTATGGTCCAAAAGGCTGCTGAGCTTTGGCCATCAGGTCTCATTCCAGAAGCTGAAGGAGCATGTGGAAGAGAAGTCCATAGCCTCTCCTTTCCAGGACACTTCCAGATGCTGCACATCTGCTCATATCCCACTGGCTAGATTTCAGTTACACAGCAAGCCTGTCTGCAAGAAAGGCTAGGAAATAAGGTTTTTGTCCTGTGGGTTCTAATGCAGATAACATTGGGGATCTATCAGCGAAGGGGTACATGCTATTGGGGTTAGTGGGCATAACTCTACTCTCTCCGTAAAATATTCAGACTGATGACCCTTGGATGCCAAATGTTCACTTACTACAAATCAACCCAAAGTGAATGGTATACAACAACGATTTATTAGGCTCATGGATTCTTTGGGTTAGGAATTTAGAAAAGGCATAATAGGGATGATCTTTGCTCTGCAACTCCTGGCTGGAGGTGACTCAGTGACTGCAGGTGGGAATGATCTGGAGACTCACGTATCGGGGAGATCATGCTGTCTCTTGTCAGAATGCCTCCATGCAGCCTGTCCATGTTCGGGCTTCCACACAGCAGTCCTGGTTTCCTGAGTGACCATCTTGAGAGGACCAAGCAGGTGCTTTATTGGACTTTATGATCTTGTCGCAGAAGTCACACTGCATCACTTCTACCATGGTCAGGCCCAGCTAGATGCAAGAGGAGGAAACACAGATTCTGTCTTTCAATGGGAAAAGTCTCAGAGTCACATTATAGGAAGAGTGTGTTGGATGGGAGATCTGTGCTCTATTTAACAAATCTGGGTTGTGGAGCTGGATTTGGGTAAGAGTGGGAGCTGGGACTGTAACCCAGAATGAGAGGAATGCAGGGTATGTGTATGGGTGGGTGGTGGTAGTAAGCGGTCCAGTTATGGATATACTTTGAAGGTATTGCTGTCATATTTGGATATGAAATGAGAGATGAGTCAAAAGATGAGTCAAGGATGACTCTAAGCAGAGAGGTGCCATTGCAAGTTGAGCAAAAATGTTTCTGGGGGAAAGACTGCATGTTAGAGTTGTCAGTTAGAAGCTTAAGTGGACATGCTGAATAGGCAGTTAGATGCATGTGGCTGGAATTCAGGGGAGAGGATGGAACTGTGAGTCTGGAAGACATCTGGGTAAAGATGGCATCCAAACTCCTAAGACTGGAAGGCACCATGAATGTAGTGAGTGAATAATGAGAACTGAGAAAGAAAAAGAGTGTGAGCCCTGGGGCACTCAAGTAATAAAGGGAGGTGATTGAGCAAAAGGAGACTGAAAAGGAGGTAGGCAGCCTCTAGAGAGTGGTTTTCTGGACACCAAGGAGAGAGTGATCTGTGTCAAATACTGCAGAGAGGCCAAGGAAGATTAGAATTGAGAAGTGACCATGCGTCTTAGTCAAGTAAAGGTCCCTGGTGCCACCAAAGGCAGAAACTGGAGAGATGAAGCATGAAAGGCTGTTGAAGAGGTGTAGAGGAAGGTGAAAGAGTAGGCAAGTTTTTTGTAGGAGTTTTAGTGATAAGGGAAGCAAAAATGGGAGGGGAGTTGGTTGGGAAGTGGTCACTTTTTTTTTTTTAATGGAATAAATTAAAGTCTGTTGGTATACCAATTGGAATAATGCAGAGGAGAGGGGTGTAGGAGAAAGTGGGGTGTATTGCTGGGGCAGTATCTTAGAAAAAAAGAGAGGACAGGATTCAGAACATAAGTGTGAGAGTTGGTCTTGCTAGGCAGATTGTACATTGTCGCATTAGGGAGGCGACTAAATGTGTAAATGAAATGATGTGAACTTGTGAGTTTATGTATCCCCACGATTCTCTCTCCCTCTTTTTTTTTTCAGGCAGGAATGAAGGTGAATAGGTAGGCAGGCATAAAGAGAGAGTATCCTTATTTTTAATTTTTATCCAGTTGTTCACAATGGTTGTTTCCCTCTGGCCCTGGGACTGAAACCCAGGGGTATGTGACCTGCTTCTACAGAGATGATTGACCTAACTACTGCTCCAGCAGGGCACACTCCACCATGATTTTCTTAGTGAAGTAGGAAGCAAAGTCATTAGCCAAGAGTGAAGATGGAACAAGGATTGATGATAGAAAAACATTCCATGTTCATGTATTGGAAGAATCAACATAGTAAAAATGGCCATTCTACCCAAAGCATTATAGAGGTTTAATGCAATTCTCATCAAAATCCCCGGGACATTTTTCAAGGAAATGCAGTAAGCAATACTAAAGTTTGTATAGAACCACAAAAGACCTTCAATAGTTAAAGCTCCCTTAAGAGAAAAAGAGAACAGCAGAGGAATCATACTTACTGACTTCAAACTGTACTATAGAGTGATCACCTTCACAACAGTATGGTATTGAACAAAAAAGACAAATGATCAGTGGAATCAAAGTGAGAAGCCAGAAATAAAGCCAAATGTATATGGACAGTTAATCTATAACAAAGGTGCCAAGATCATACAATGGAGGAAGAAAAAGTCTTTTTAACAAATGATGTTGGGAAAACTGGAAAGATCTGAAAAAAAAAAAAAGATTACTCATTATCACCGTACACACAAGTTAACTCAAAATGGATCAAAGACCTGGACATAAGACCTCAAACCAATGAAATACTCAGAAGAAAGTGTGGGGAAAACACTCCATGATTGCAACCTTAAAGGCCTTTGTGGGAGGAACAGCGACAGCAAAAGAAACCAGAGCAAGACTAAACAATTAGGACTACCTCAAACTGAAAAGCTTCTGCACAGCAAAATAAATCACCACTAAAACAGAAAGACAACACATGAGATTGGAGAAGATAGTCTCACAATATGTATTGGATAAGAGCTTAATCCCCAAAGTATACAAAAAGCTTGTATACCTCAACAATAAAAAGCAAACGACCTACTCAGAAAATGGGCAAAAGAATTGAGTATCTAAAGAAGACCCACAGATGGCCTACAGATACCTGAAAAAATGTTATACATCACTCATCATCAGAGAAATAAAAAACTACAGTAACACCTCACACCAATGAGCATGGCCTATATCAAAAAGACTGGAAATAGCAAATGTTGGAGGGGGTGTGGAGAAAAAGGACTCCTACACTGTTGGTGGGAATGCAAATTGGTGCAGCCTCTGGAAAACAGTATGGAGATTCTTCAAACAAAGATTGATCAATCATTTGATTCAGCAATTCCACTCCTGGGCATACACCCAGAGGATATAAAATTTCTAATAGAACATCTACAACCATGTGTTCATAGCATCACAGTTTGCAATAGCCAAGATACGGAAATCAACCACCTAAACGTCCATCAACATATGACTGGATAAAGAAGCTGTGGGGTGTGTGTGTGTGCGCGCGCATGCGTGCGTGCATTCAATGGAATTCTATGGCCTTTGAAATTAAATTGTGCCCTTTGCAACAATCAGGACGAAGTTGTTATGCAAAACAAGCCAGAAAGAAATACAGATGGTTTCACTCATAAGTGGAATATAATGAAATGAAGCAAACATACAAACCCCAACAAAAATAACAGGACGGGGCACTGTGGGTATGGGGGGAGGGAGGGAGGAGGAGCAAGGTAGTGGTAAAGGACACTGGAACTCTGGTGGCGGGTGTGGCGCGTAATATTCACAGACTAAGGTGCAATTTCAATATCCTGCAATGAATATAACGTTGTGAACAAAAGAAATATTACTATTAAAAATTAAAAAGAAATGATGGAGATTTGAAAAGTGATGAAATATGAAATCATTCTATAGGAATGTGGGCAGGCAAGATGAGGGGCAATTGAAATCGAGAAGGTGGGGAAAGCTGTATTGTGCTTCGCGATTAGTCCCTCTAGGCGCTCGGTAGTCCGCGTCTGTTTCCTTGGAGACCGAAACCAGCAAGCAGGTGTCTGGTCGGGTTCGGAAGTTGAGTGGCGGAGGTGAGCGCGAGATCCACGCTGGGATTAGGAAGTTGGAGAAGCCGAACAAACAGGCATGTCAAGAAATCAGGGACTCAAGACTGGTGTTTCATTTTCCCCAACGGCCCGCGCCGATCCGAAGTAAGTGAAAAAGGAGCGCATGGAGATGGAGTGCGCATGCGTGCCACCGCATCCTAGCCGAGCAGACCTACCCCGGGTCCTTTTTTGGCCCTGCTCCCCCGCTCCCCAGCCGCGCCTCCTTGCGCGCTCTCCTGGCTCCCGCCGAGTTTACGTCCTTGTTTAAAGTTCGAGACCTTTAAATTGTTTCACGCTTCTTGTTCTCATCCCCGTGGACTGGGAATGACAGTTCTCTCTCTTCACAACTTTCCAGACCCAGCCGCCGTGGGATTAGCACCACGGTCCGCAAGTTCCAGAATCTGGTGAGTTGAAAGGTCTTGGACGGAGATGAGGGTTCTCTGATCTTGTCCCCTGCGCATAACCCCTGCACCCGTGACTGAGAGTTCAGAGACCTGAATTTCAGTTGCAGCTTGGGACCAGAACAAGCGTCTTCTCACCACCTTATCAGAATGTAAGGGTGTGTTATGCTGCTCTCTTATCGCTGATTGCAACTCTGGCTTCTTTCTGGGTCTTTTCCATGCCGTCTGTTTCTCACCCACAGTTCTTAGCAGCTCACAGCCCAATGTGCTTATAGTAAATTCTAGCTGATTGATGTAAAAGTGATAGCTAACAGTCATGGAGAACTTGACACAAGCTTATCCACTGCCCTGTACTCCCACCCCTTCTGCTTTCTTCCCTGCACTGATGAGAAAATTGAAGTTCAGAGACGTTGCTCAAGGTCAATGGGTGAAGCTGGGTTTTGAATTCACCAGGCTGTGTGACTGATTGTGTTATGTCTGGTAGGATTATGTTCTGTGGCAGCGGTCCACGAAGAAAAGCAAGGCATCTATTCTGCCTCCTGTCCTGCACACCAACAGCCCCAAGAAAAACACAGTGAAGACTCTGACTAGCTTTCATGGAGGTGGGGAGAGGCGCCGGGGTGCTGGTGTGGGGCTTGGGGCTATATTAGGGTAGGCCAACTGCTGTAACAAACGACCCTGAAATTTTAATTATTAAAACCACTATGTTTCTCATTCATGTCAAAGTACATTTGTGGATCTGTGTGGAGTACTTTTTTGTTTTTGCCTTAGGATCATTCAGGGATCTGGCCACCTTATGGCTGTGTTTTCGTTTTTGTTTTTAAAGGAAAGGTACAGCCAGGAATGAGGGTAAGTAGACAGGCAGGCAGGAGGAGAGAGGAGGAGGAAGTGTTTGTTTCATTTTTATTTTTATTTAGTTGTTCACACTGGTTGTTCTGCTCTGCCCCCTCAACCGAGGATGCAAACCCAGGGGCGTGCACTACTTCAGAGACTGACCTAACCACTGCTCTGCCAGGGCGCTCTGGTTCTGATATTCTGTGAGGCCTTGAAGTTCTCTACTAGATACTTCTGAATCCAGTCAGTAGAGAAGGAAGAGAGCGAGCGAGTAACAATATAGATGACGTTGTGAGATTTTTTTTGGCCCAAGACTTGAAGGGACATATAGCACCCCCACTTATATTTAGGGGTGGGGGCATTACTTAGTCATATGACCACCCCTAACCGCAGGTAAGATGGGAAGTGTAGTCCAGCTGTGTGTCTAGGCAGGAAAGAGAACTTACAGAGGACTTGGTAAACTCAGGATAATCTCAGCCACATCCTTGTTACTCCTTCCAGGGGGTTCTGAGACCTTGGTTCAGGCAGACATGGGTTCAAATCTTGGCTCTGCCATTTGTACACTTGGGAAAGTAATTTCTCTCTTTGAACTTTGGTTTTCTCATTTGTAAAATGAAGACACTGATACCGCATAGGATTATTGTATGAATGAAATGAGAAAATTATCTAAAGCATTGTTGCCCAGCCTTAGGAGATCCAAAATTTTTTTAGTTAAAAATTTTTATTGCATTAACTTTGATTTTACATATTGAAATAAACTCATGTGTGCAGTTTCCTCCCCACCCCCATTCTTCAACACACCCTGCCCTCCACCAAATCACCAAGTGTTCTTCACCATTGTCCAGTGGGCCCGCCACCACTTGCCTCTCCCCACCCCACCATCCCATTCCCTTTGGTCACCTCAGTTCTACTGCAAGCGTTGGCTTTCTTTCATCTGCTCCTTTGTTTTGTCTATTCACATTACATGTATTCCACCTATGAGTGAGGTCATCTGGTATCTGTCTTTCTTCTGCTGGCTTATTTCTCTTAGCATCATCCCCTCTAGATCAATCCATGTTGATTCAAACAACAGGATTTCATTTCTTCTGTGTAGTATTCCAGAGACCACATTTTTTTTTTTCCCGATTGATTTGATGTTGGGCACTTAGATTGTTTCCTGCTCTTAGCTATTGTGAAAAGGGCTGCAGTAAACATGGGGATGCATAAATCTTTGCAAATTAGCAAATTCTCCTTTTAATAGCAGATATTTTGTAATGTTCCTTTAGTATCCTGAAATGAACTTCATAGATAATACAAACCACCTATGTACCATCAAACCCAATGTAATATTCTTATTCTCACTGTAAAAGAAAAATAAAAGGAAAGTTATTTGTAACTAAGTAATGTATGTTCAGCATGTGAATGCTCAGGATGGACGCACTAGAAGACCTGGTAAGGTCAACTGACGCTGAGCCTTAAATGTCAGGTCATGATGAGAAGCACGGTTGCAGATACAGACTGACACATATCAGGCTGTCTGGGATTCAGATACTGAGAGGGATATTTCATTGTAGCCATGACTTCCAGAGTAGTGCCCATCATCTGTTTAAGTTCCAAACAAGACAAACCATAACCTTCCCTTGGCTGTTCCCTCCTGCCCTGGGTCTTGAACCTGGAACCTTGGGATGTGTGTGGACTGTGTGCAGTGAACTAAACCACTAAGCTACCAGGATGCTTCATAAAATAGTCTTTGTTTTTATAAGTAAAACGGAGTTAGGTTCTGGGGTAAGATTATTATATGTCAGAATTTTTCCTCCCTCCACCATTATCTGGCAGGACTTTGGAAAGTCATGCAGGACAGAGGACAATTCTGTGCTCTGTGCAGGTGTCCTGTTCTGGGTCATCTCTAGCATCCCTGGTCCCCACCCACAGGTGCTAGTAGGTCTCCCCAATATTCGTGAAAACCACAAATTCCCCTTGCTGCTGTATCTAACTCATCCTGGTTGAGAGTCATTGATGTAAGTGATGAGCACAGACTTGGTGATAGTGACAGAATTTTTGTCTTTGGTCCTAGACCCTGATATTCAAGCAACATCGACAAAGAAACATGCCATTTGTCTTCCCCAGGGAGGCAGCAGTGTGTCTACTAGATGCCCCCACAGCAAGAAGAGGGGGGATTACTCTCTCCCAAGCACTTCCTTCTGCCAGTACTGCTCTGTGTCCTCTTATTTAGTCTTGCCAGCAACCCTGTGAGGTGGGTGCTGCTGTGAGCACCTTCTCTGACAGAACCTGAGATACAGACAGGTGTCACTCCCAAGGTCACACAGGTGACCTAGCCAGGCTGTGACATTAGAGAGTTTGACTCGAGAACGCACAGCCTAACCACATACAGGTGGAGGGAGTGTGGGCCCTGGAGAAACAGGGGACTAAGTTGGTGTTCCAGTTCCCTTCTCACTAGTAGTCCCATCAGAATCACCCTTAGCCTCAGTTTCCTCCTATGTGGAAATGGGCACAAGGATTCTGCCCTTATGCAACTGAAATAATGTGTGTAAATAATGAAGAAAAGAGCTGTCTTTTGCTGAGAACTTATTTTGTGTTGGGCTCTGGTGTAGAGGCTCCTTCTTCCCTATATTCTGTCAGCTTTGGCCTTGTGCTGAGCCCCCATGTGTCCAGTATTGGATTGATGAAGGAGACAGATAGGGTTTCTAGCTGAAGGTTCATGGTCCCAAACTCAAGCATATAACTGTACAGAACTTTAATTAAATACACTTGAGATAGGTCATCATCACATTCATTCCTTGCAGTGACCTGGGAGGTCATCATCATTTTATAAATGAGTTTGGTAACATGTCTTTTGCAAATTCATGTCCCTGAGGGCAGCTTTTGTGTATTAAAACAGATAAATCAGAGTTCCCTGGCAATTTAGCAGTTTGGGCCACCGTCTCTGTTCAAGTGTAGTCCACATCCATCCCAAGAACTCAGGTTTTCCTCCCTGGTTGGGGACAAATGGCTGAGAAGAACACCTGAAAAAGATAAATACAATACTTCCTCCTCTCTCTACCTCTCTTCCTGGCTGTCTACTTGCCTTCACGCCTGTCTGTGCTTTTCCTTTTAAAAAAAAAAAAAAGAATAAGGTAATTCAGCTGATTCCATCAACATGAATCGGTCCCATCCCCTCCAGGTCCTACCTTTTATAACTAAAAATCCTGATGTAACATAGCAAACAAACATAGAGTGAAAACTGGGAAGAAGGTCCCTGCAGGCCTGGGGAGGAGGGAAACATGGCGAAGTGTCCTGGTTTCCTTCCTGCTTTCCCAGTGCTAAGACAGGGTGTGTGGGAGCCTCCAGCCGGAACTGCCAACATGCACAGACAATAATAGCTCCATGAAAAGCCTCAGCCTCCAGCCAAAACTCTGGGAAAGGGTGGCCTAGCAACAGAAAACCTTTTTGGCAGTACCTACCTGTGCTGGCAAAATTCATGGAGAAAACTGTGCCCTCCCACCCGTTTTCAAGGGGACAGCGAGGGGAGATCTTCCACCCCTCATCCACTCCGTGGACGCAGGTGTCCTCTGGTCCGTGCCCTGTGCCCTGCCAGGCGTGTCAAGCAGGGAGCGCCTCATTCATCCCCAGCTCGGCGGTGCTCGGATTTCTCAGCTGCAGCATCATCGGGCGTCAGGCCAGCTGTGTGTGGCACTTCTAACCCTGGCCCAGCAGAGACCTGCAGAGTTCTGAGTCCGCTCCAGGGCAGTGAGCTCAGCCTCCACTCCTACCCAGTAAGAGTGCGACTTCAGGACGTGGTGTGAGGGGGGACTTGAGCTCCTCCCCATGCCCTCATCGGTAGACACTGTCTCTCCATTTATTTAGGCCTTGTGAGGGGTCTTTAGTGCGGACCTGAGCCTCTACCCCTGCCAGCATCAGTGAAGTAGAACCGGTGGTGGTTGTGCAGTTACTTGACTTTCTGCAACCCTACCCCGGTTTTGGGTGACGGTGTAGCCCAGCTGGAAGCTGAGCTGATGTCCCCACTCAGAGGCAATGAAGTAGTGAGTTGATGCCAGCCCTTTTTTTTTCAAGGAAAGGTGTGGGTGGATAGGCAGGCAGGCAGACAGGATGAGAGAGGAGGAAGAACCACTTTATTTTATTCTTATTAAGTTAGTCACTTGATCGTTCCCTCGGACCCAGGACGTGACTACAGGTCCTTGGGATACACGTGGACTGTGTGCCTTCTGAGGCGGTTGATCTAAAACTGCAAGGGCTACAACTTATGACAAAGAGCAATAAGATGCATCAGGGCTAATGAAAGTACCACTAATGAAAATAAATGCCTACTATGAAAGCCACAGACCTTTGAAAGTGTTTAAGTCGGACTTACGCACTGTATAATTTTTATAAGCACTTGTAAGGGGAATGTTGGAACTTAGTTAATTAAGTTCTCCTGAACCTTTTAAGCCATATTTTATTTATAAACCACATTTTATAGTTTTATATATTTATTTTCACTTTCCAGTAATTCACTGGGCTGATTAACAAAAACCATTGGTTCTTTAACTAATTCTTATACATCAAATAAATTAACTCAATATGGGTAAGCTTCCATTTTCTTGAAAGTTTTGGTAATTTACCCACATTTAATAAGAGTATCTTAAGCCTTTAACTTAAAACTAAATCAAAATCTCATTTACACATTTTAAATTAGAACCATAAGATTAATCTATTAATCATTTTATCTCTTAAACAACACAATTAAATACCAGATATATACAAGTAATTCAACAAAACTGTTTTAATTCACTGTGTCACCTGAATACTTGACACTCAAATCTCCCAGGGTTAAGAATATTGATCCATTAGCGAAATCATATTTTTCTGATGTGATCTGACTTACATCTGGAGCAGGAATTTGATGGGGCTGGGAATGTAGCTGCAAGCCTTATAGATAATTTACCTCATTTGAGTACAGGAAGCAGGGATTCTAGGAATATGCCCTGCAAATGCCTTTTTCTGATCTGAATTCTTTTTTTCTTTCTTTCTTTCTTTTTTTTTTTTTTAAAGGATAGGTGCAGGCAGGAATATGGTGAGCAGGCAGGCAGGAGGAGAGAGGAAGAAGCGTTTTATTTTATTAGTTGTTTATCTTGATTGTTTCCCTCAGTCCTGGGATATGAACCAAGGTCCTTGGGATGTATGTGAACTGTGCTCACCCAGAGGTGTCAGACCAAACTGCTACTCCACCAGCACTGCCCTGAGTTATTTTCATATACTCTATCTGCCAGGCCCACAGTTTTTGTAAGTGTATCAGAGATAGCCAATTCGAGTTTTCATAGCTCCTATGCCTTTGTCCAGTGGTCCCAATTATCAGGTCATTGTTAATAATCATAACATCTACTAATGTATATTCAGCACTGACTATGTATCGGGCAGTGTTCCAAACTCTTTAATAAGGTATAATCATTTCTTGTTTAATCTTCATGTCAATCCTATGAGATAGGCATGATAATTATTCATATTTTACAGATGAGGAAACTGAGGGACATGGAAGTCTTGTGATCCGTTTAATCCTACCTGCCTGGTAGAAAGCAGAGCCCCATTCACATTCAGACTGTCTGGCTTACTCTTCTTTAAAGGAAAGATATAGGCAGGAATGAAGATGAGCAGAGGCGGGCAGGAAGAGAGTGGAGGAAGAAATACTTTATTTTATTTAGTTGTTCATCTTGGTTGTTTCTGCTGGTCCTAGGTCTTGAACCAGGGACCTCAGGATGTATGTGGACTGTGCCCAGTGTACTGAAATGCTAGGCTTCCAGGGTACACTTGGCTTTTTAGTTCTTGCTCTTAGCCCCTAGGCCATCTGAATTTGCCATTGATCTTGCCATTGGCCAGGTTTTGGTGGAAGAGCAGAGCTTTGGACTCGAGTTTGCCAGACTCTGACCTTGTCCCATGCTTTGTCAGGTACTGGCCAGACAGCAGAAGTGAAAGCTTCCAACACTTTGACTGGATGAGTTGAGACTGGTGGCCTGGTCATCTCCCTCCCATGACTGCCCCCCACCCCCACCGCCCCCATCCCTGTCCAGATTCATGGGCACTGCTTTTCCTTAGACTTCTCAGAACCTTCTATCAAGCCCATAGTGGGACCAGGGCCCTCTGCTCACTGTCACACACTGTAAGATTGTGCACCGCTGGGGCTGGGCCATACTCAAGGACCATGTGTCCTCCGGGACCTGACTTCAGACCTGCTTGTACCCTCGCTCACTCTCTGCTCTTCCCCATGCCCTAGGATCACATTTCAAGCCCACCGTGTTGGTGACAAGCCAGGAAAGGACTCCACAAGGGCTGTGCAAAAGGAAGCTGGACTCTGGGAAGATGCAGTCCAAAATACAGCTAATGCGGGTACAGGAGCTTCTTCCCACAGGCCCTGGGGGTCCAGGGCGGGTGCCCGGGAGGGATGGAGATAGCAGATATGCGGTGAGCACTTTGTGGGTTCTCAACTTGATTTATTTTCTCCTCGAAGTGACCCTATGGGCATGTTTATCACCATCCCTATTTTACAGGTGGGCAATGGAGGGCTAGGGAGATAAATGACTGGCAAAGAGGTTACACAGGCAGAACATGATGGTACCAGTTGTCAAAGCCTGTTAAGCAAAGTATTTGCTGCTGTGTTTAAGACCCAGGAAAAGGATTAAATCACTTTCTCTCACTGCATTAGGAACACAATCTCGTGGCTTGTTCACTTAAACATTTCCAGTATCTCTTGAAGCAAAGCATAAAGCTTGCTATGAACATTTTCACATCAATTGATAGAACTGTAGAAAATAATTTTCTCACCATCCATTACTTTCTGGCTTCTGTTATTATCTGAACAATGTTTTAAGTATGTGATATGACTAGAAGGGGAGAGATCTGTCCATGGGAGGAAAAAAAATATTAAACACTCTTGAGTACTACAAAATACTACTGAAAAATTCTTAACTTCTGCAAATAAGTTTTTAATAGCTCAGTGAGCAATGTCAACTATATGAAGAAATAGGGAAAATGTATTTGCTTTAAAATCTTTCTTTTCCCTTTAACTTTGTTTTGCAAGATGGTTTAGAGGCAGCCTAGCATTCTTAAAGGGGGAACTCTTATTTCTGATGTTATCTTTAGCCTGACTTTAGAAGGGTTTATGATATAAAACATGAATTTGGACACTTTAGCTCTAGCACCTGTGTCCCTAAACATTTCCTAATGCAGTCTCTTGTAAGCATTCATTGAGTCAGCCAGCAAGTATTTACTGAGTACTTACTATGTGCCAGGCCCTGTTCTAAGTGTGGGTATTCACTAGTGATATGGCCTCTGACTTTAGGGAGCTCACATTCTACTTGGGGAGATGGACAATAAGCAAGACAATGCATATATAATATGGGTGGTGATGATGAGAGTTACAAAGAAGTGTAAGGATAAGGCTGGCTAGAGAGGCACAGAGGAGGGAGTGACTGTTTGAGACGGGGTGGTTAAGGAGGCCACTAAGGTGGAGGAATGTTCTATGCAGGAACCACAAGTGCAAAGGCCCTGAGGTCAGTGTGGCTGGAACAGGTGATGAGGAGGAAAGATGGTGGGGATGTATAGCTTCTATGTGGTGCCGTAGTCCATGCTTAGGTTTTCATGCTGAGTAAGACAGGATGACCCTGGAGGATTCTGAGTATATTAGGCTTATAATCTGACTGAAGTTTTTTGCCTTTTTTTTTAAGGAAAGGTGCAGGCAGGAATGAAGGCGAACAGAGGCAGGCAGGCAGGAAGAGAGAGGAGGAAGAAGCACTTTATTTTCTTTCCCTGTTCATTTCCTGGGGCCCTGGGTCTTGGACTGAGAACCTTGGGATATGTGTACAACACTTGGTGACTAAACCACTGGCTCTCCAGGGTGTGTCCCGACTGAGGTTTTCACCGGAGTCCTTGAGCTGCTGCCCTGCTATGTGCCTAGACCTTGAGCTGCTGCTCTGCTATGTGCCTAGACGGTGGGGACATGGCGGGAAGCAGAGGGAGGGAGCAGAAACTACCCATTTGGTTTGTTCTTGGAGAGGAAGTAGGATCCTGACTGTGCTCCTCACCTTCAGTACAATTATTTAGTTAATCAGCAGGTCTGGAGAGAGTGCAGGCCCCATGCCGGGCTTTGGGGGTATTGCCATGAGCACAGCGCTCAGAATTCATGCTGTTATGGAGCTTACACTTTAGTGGGGAGACACACAGTCGATGAATTAAAACAACCCAATGAATAGTTACTCATCAGTTTATTCAACCCATGCGTATGGAGGACAGACACTGTCCTGTGTGTGGGACATGCAGCTGTGATAAAATACCACTGCTCTTGACGTTCTGTTGGGGCGGACAGACAAGAAACACGGTCATCAGAAAAATATCTGTTAAGTTGGGTGGTGAGAAGTCCCAGGAGAAAAATACCCTGGGAAAGGGGAGACATAATTGCAAATTGTAATTACAGGTGCGCCCTGGTGGCCTAGTGGACAAGGCCACTGCACGCAATCAACATCCGAAGGACCCAGATTTGAGACTCAGGATGTGGGGGCAACAACCAAAGTGAACAACTAAATAAAATGAAGTGTTTCTTACTCCTCTCTCTTCCTGCCTGCCTACTTGCCTTCATTCCTGCCTCCACCTTGAAAAAACAATTGTAACCATGTCATGACAAATCGGGGTGAGGCTCAGGAAGGAAATAGAGCAGGCTTTCTATACTCCATCTGGTGACCAGGGAAACTCCATTTCTAGAGCAGAGGTCATTAATCCTACACTTACCTGGGCCTTCACAATGCAGATTCCTAGATTCCACCCCAACATCTTTCTCTTTGGGACCCAGACTTGTATCCTGGCATTTTTCATAAGGTGCTTCTGGTTCCCTGACCATATTTTGGTCTGGAGAGGTGGAGGCAAGATACTGGAGTGGCTAGGATCCCAGGCTTCAAGGATGATAGCTCTGCTATGTGTGACCTGGGGTAAGTTTCTGAATCTCCGTGACCCTCAGTTTCTGCTTCTCTAAAGTGGGTGAATCAGAGTGTCAAGTGAGGCAGTACTTGTGTTGGGCCTTGCACGCGGTCTTGGGCACACACTCAGCGCTTCCTGCGTTTGCACCGTTGGTATGGGAGACATTGGGAGCTGAGGGCTGGGAGGGAGTGGTTTCCGGCAAAGGACAGCAATGAGGGAGAACAGAGGGAATGGAGAAGAGAGCATACAGGTATGGCAGAGATGCAGGGTGAGTGTATCAGCCACCGTTCCAGGCACACTGATTGTGCCAGATACTGCCACTAAGTGACTTGATTGTAAATAATTGTCTTCTTAAATTTGTCACATCAACTCTCTGCAGCAGGTGTTAGTGTCTTAACCTAATGAGTACTTTTAGAATGGAAGGCTAACTCGCCCAGTTCCCCTAGGTGGGAAGAGGCAAAGCTGGAATTTGAACCCAAGTGTGCGGAGACTTAACTTTCAAGTTTTTTTTTTAATTTAAAAATTAAAAATAATTTTTTTTAAATAGGAGAGGTACAGGCAGGAATGAAGGCAAACAGGTAGATAGGGAGAGGGAGGAGCAAGAAACATTTATTTTATTTCGTTGTTCATCTTGGTTGTTCTCCTGACCCCAGGTCACAGACCTGGGTTCTTGGGATGATGTGCATGGCTTGTGTCAGCCAGAAGTGGCGGACTAAACTGTACTCCACCAGGGTGGGCTCAAAATCCAGGTCTTAATCGCCATAGGTTCAGCCATGCTGTACAGTTTTAAGCCTGCTTGGGTCCTTGTCTTCAGGTAGTAGAAAGACAGGTGTTGGGAGTCAGAAGTGTCTTTCCAGTTCCTGCACAACCCCTTCCTAGCTGTGTGACTTTGGGCAGGTCACTTACCCACGCTCAGCTCCACTTACAGTAACAGAGTTAGTGATCACAGGGCTGTTGGAGGAGGACCTGATCCCCTGTGCCACCTGCTGGGCGAGACACAAGGCCTGGCACAAAGTAGGCCCTTGACACTTGTTACTGTTATTAGAGATTTCATGTCCTTGCTGGGAGTGACCTTAGGCAAGGCACTTAACCCTTCAGACCCTCACTGCTTCCACAGGGGCATTGTTTGAAATGAGAGCAGTCATTTAGCTCAGCTGCCTGCGAGAAATGATAGCTATAATCATCTACTCTGCTGGCCTCCAGAGGTGGCCTGGCAGCGACCTGCGCCACCTTCTTACCTACCCACGCGTTTCTATCACTATTATTACTATACCACTACATTTCACTGATTGTAAGACGTCATTGATAATAAGGTGCACCTTTTCTTCACTAGTAAAATATTGTTTAATTAGATTTTGACACGCCGCGAACAGTAAGATGCATCCCAACCTCAGAGATGTAAAATTAGGGGTAAAGGGGGCGTTTCAGAATGGAAGAATTAATTGGAGATTCTCTGACCCGCAGACAAAGGAGAACCGCCGCTCCTCTCGGGTCGCATTTACCAGTCGAAGCCACAAGGGGGCGAGTGTGCGACGGGAGGACAGTGGTCCCTAATCTCTGGGAGGCTCCGCGAGGGTCGCTCCCAACCCGTCCCCTTCCCTCCGTCCGCAGACGATGATCAGGAACCGGCGGAACTCACTCCAGGAGCTCAGCCGCCACGAGGATTTCCTCACCAAGCTCAACCAGGAGCTGGTCAGCACCATCCAGGACCTGGAGGACAGCGCGGCCCTGAAAGTGCGGGCCATGCTGCAGCAGCAGTACGTCCTTTCGGTGAGAGCCGGCCCGGCCGCCCAGCCCTTCTGCGCTTCGCGGGGCCTGCCCGCGGCGCCGCCCTCTGCGCGCTCGGGCGCCCTCTCCCGGCGTCTCCCGGCCCGCTGCTCGCGCTCCTTCCTGCCTCTGCAGGATGTGTCCCTCCATCCTTCTCCCCACCCACCTGGGCATCAAAGTAAGACCTAGATGAGGGGCTGATTCCAAGACCCGTGTTACTAGCTGAGAGAAGTAGCGTTAACCTCTGAGCTCTGGAAAATGGGGTACCATAGCACTCGCCCCGAAGAGGAGCTGAACTTGCATGTGGTAGGTGTGCAAGAGAAAGTTCACTGCCATCACCACCAGTAAATATGCTGTGTGATGCTAAATAGTTTGTGTTTATCCCTATAATCCTTTCAACCACTCTGTGGAGTGGGCACTATTCTCTTAATTTCTCATGTGGATCAATGGAAACAGCCCCTAGGTGACTGGCTCAGTGTCATCTGAAGCTCACAAGGGTCAGAGCTGGGATATGAACCCAGCCACCTGGCACCCGGCTGTGCTGCTCACCCTTACCCTGTGGTGATGCTGAGGGTCTGTTGGCGAAGAGTGACGTAGAGAGTGTCCTTTGCTCTGGGAGGGGCTGCAGGTTCAGGGGGACCAGGAGCTAAGCTGAGGAAGAGTGAGACAGAATGCTTCAATGGAGAAGTAACTCCCCTCTGGCTGCAGTTCCCAGGGGACTGAGCTCACACTGAGCTCACTGGAGCCTGTGAGATGAAGAGGAAATTCAGACTTCTTGGGGGCCTTGATTGGTCCACGTGGGCTACCCTGACAAAATGCCACAGATCTGGGGGCTTGCGCAGTGGGAGCTTATTTTCTCACAGTTCTGGAATCTGGAAGTGCAAGATCAAGGTGTCAGCAGGTTTGGTGACACCTCTCTCCCTGGGGTGCAGATGGTTGTCTTCTTAGTGTGGCCATGTCCTCATATGGCTTTCCTGGGTGTGTGTGTGTGTGTGTGTGTGTGTGTGTGTGTGTGTGTGTGTGTGTGTGTGTGTGTGTATTGACATCCCTAATCTCTTCCGCTTCTGAGGAGGACACTAGTCCTGTGGGATTAGGGCCCCACCCTTTTGACCTCATCTACTTTAATTATCCTGAAGACCCTGTCTCCAAATGCATTGAGGCTTAGAGCCTTACTACATGAATTTGGACAGGGAGAGAGACACAGTTCAGTCCCTAACAGAGGTCAAGGACATACAGTGATCCAATCCATGGACATCTAGTAGAAGATTTTCCAAACCTAGATAAAGTTTTGATCTGATTTTCCTATGTTGCTTCATGAATACATTTTTCGTTCATCCTGAGGTCTTCCTATGGGCCCTGGGGGGACCGTGATCAGTGCACAGCAAGCTCTTGTTCCTATGGGTCGCAGGCAGTGGGGAGCCCTTTGTGTGCACTCTGGTGGGCCTGGGGGGCTTGGGAGCATGGAGGGGCCCTTTGACCCAGATGGGAGGATCAGGACAGCTTCCCGGAGGAAGTGATGCTGTGTTGAAAGAGGAGTGGGTGTTAGCTGGCAGAGGTGCGTGAGTGTTCAGGTGCAGGAAGTGGGTGCACAGGGCCTGGGGCTCTGGGAGCTGAGTCGGCTTGGGCCCTGCTTTGTGTGCTGGACAACAGGAGTGAGGAAGGGGTCAGGATTGATGAGAGTGTCTCGGGCCTTGTCAGCTGAGGTCAGGAGTTTGGGCCTCTATTCAGGGCTGAGGGGCAGTCTTTGGAGGGTTTTAAATAGGAGAGGGACATGGTCAGTTTTTAAAGAAAGCTCATTCTGACTGCTGAGTGGAGAACAGACCAGTGGAGGACCAGTTGGGAGTAGCTGTTCATGAAGAGAATTTGAGGGTATCAGTGGAGATGGAGAGATGGGCACGGTTCTGAGCTGTCTGAGGGCAAAATCCATACGACTTGGTGCCATTCTGGATTAGAGAGCCGAGTAGGGACCAATGCCTGCGTTCAGGCTTGTGTGCCCGGGTATGTGGGAGGGTCTTTGGCTGAGGCGGGTGGTCAGAAAGGGGAACGTTTGGAGCGAAGAGGGACACAGAAGTCTGTTTTCCAGCCTCTGATGGGGGTGCTGGGCCTGGGAGTGGGGCCGGGTCTGGGGGACTCCTTTGAGTGGCCATGGCAGCCTGCAGTGTCCCGAGAGCCCAGGCTTGGCAGGGCCGGTGGAGCTGATGCCAGACCCCCGCAGACCGTCATCGACATCCTGGAGTCCTCGAACAAGAGGAAGCTGCACGAGTTCAAGTGTGAGCTTCAGGAGTGGGAGGAGAAGGAGGAATCCAAGATAAAATGTAAGCACCTGAGGACAACTCCTGGCTCCTGGCCCGTCCTATGGGGTGGCAGCTGCGGGACAGTCACCTGCTGTGCGGAACCATCAGGCCCCTCACCTCCCTTCTTAGGTGGATGGAGTTGCTAAGATGCAGAGTTAAAAGCTAACTGAGAGCACTGAGCACAGCCAGTTCGTGTGTCTTCTCTAGACAAGTACTCTCAGTCATTACAGCTACTTGTGAGGCAGGGGCTTCTCCCATTTTACAGATGAGGAAACTGAGTCTGAAGTGACATAGCTGCTGAAGTTTATACAGCAAGGAGCCAGAATTCAATCTCAGCCTGACTCAGTTTCCTGCCAAGGGCCCTCTGGGAGTCCGTGGCTGGCCAGGTCCCTGACTTCCATCCCATCGATGTGTTTCTTCCTCTCAGCAGACTAGAAGCTTTCTGAGGGGAGGGATGATGTGTCAGGCAGCCTCGGACATGGGGGATCCCCTCCACAGAGGATGGAGGGATAGACCTGGGCTTGACCCCGCTGTGACTCATGGCCCTCCAGTCATAGGAATGTGGTCCCACCTCCCTGGGCTCAGTGCCCAGGGAGCACGGGTATGAAGAGACTGCGGTCCAGAGGGGGACAGCCTTAGGGAAGCTCACACAGCAAGTCAGTGGCTGAGTCTGGACTAGTCTAGGGCTGCTGCTCCAGTTTAGTTTCTTTCCTACCCCGTGTTGTCTCTTGTCCTGTTGGGGTAGAACACCCCCCGGGCTTTAACCTCTCCACCTCCCAGCCTTGTGTGAGTGCACTTTTGCCCAGCCCCTGCCCATGGTGACCCAGGCCTCCTGGGAGGACCCTTGAGGACAGATCCTGCCCCTTGTCCTGCCTGATGTCTCAAGACCAGGAGCAGCAGCTGCAGCAGCTGGAGGCCAAGATCCAGAAGGCCCATGAGGAAGTGAGCTTCCTGAGCACTTACATGGACCACACGTTCCCTGTCAAGTCAGTGCAGATCGCCAGCCTCATGCGGCAGCTGCAGCAGGTGAAGGACAAGGGCCAGGTAGGTGAGTCCAGACCCTGCCCGCTGGCCCGTGCAGGAGGCAGGGCTGGGGGCCGACATTGCCTGCTGCCCGCAGGATGACTTGGATGACCTTTATGAGATGCGGAGAATGGTCCTGCAGTCTTTGTCCAACGAGATTGAGAATAGGAAGAAAACGTTTCTGAGGACTCTGGTGATGGTGAGTCTCCAGCCACTGTGTGGGTGCAGCCCCCAACCCTACTTTCTTCCTGGTCCTCAGCCCCCCCGGCTCCCGGAATCCCTCCAGTCTCACCGCGCACTGCTGCCCAGGCACAGACCCTCAGGGCCAGACTCTCCTTCCTCCATAGAGAACCCAGCGTCCCCACGAGGAGGTCCTTTTGCAGCAGGCCCGGGACACCCAGAGCATGCTGAAGTACGTGAACAAGTTCAAAGAGGTGAGCAGGCAAGGATGGTGGGATCTCTGTGAGGGGCAGAGGGACAGTGGTCCCCACAACCTGTGGGAGTCAGGCTTGTCTGGGTCTGGTGCTCTGGGGGTCTCCAGCTCTGGGGTTGGCCTTTTCCTTTCCAGTGCTGTCACTGTCCCACATCATTCATCTGAGATAGGCATGAATGCTGGGCTGCTCTGGCCTCATGAACTAACACTGGTCAGCACCCATTAGTGACATCACCAGCGTCCCCTCTCAACCACCATTACTATCATTAACCACCTTCCACCTCCACCTCTTAATTCTTGCCAGTGACCGTCATCATGACCGGTGTGAGTGAGCGTCATCATGCTCCCTCTTGCACTCATTTTCATGATCTGGCACCTCATGGGCAGTCAGAGTGAGTGACCTTCACCATCTGCACCAGCCCATTCTTTTTTTTAATATATTTTTTATTGTCATAATTATTCTACACATTAAAATAATTTCCTATGTATAGCTTTCCCATTCTTTAGATATATTCCAACACATGCCCTCCACCACATCACCAGGTGTTCTTCCTCATTGTCCAGTGGGCTCCGCCACCATTTGCCCCTGCCTGCCCCATTCCCTTTTGGTCACCTCAGTTCTGTTGCAAATGTTTCAGGGTTGGTTTTGTTTCATCTGTTCCTTTGTTTTGTGTATTCACGTTCCACCTATGAGCTCATCTGGTCTTTTTTCTTCTTTTGACTTGTTTCACTTAGTGTAATCCCCTCTAGTTCCATCCATGTTGATTCAAATGACAGGGTTTCATCTCTTCTAAGGGCTGTGTAGTGTTCCATTGTGTATGGACCAAATCTTCTTTATCCATTCATCTGACATTGGGCAGTTAGGCAGCTTCCAGTTCTTAGCTGTTGTGAATAGCAGCCCCATCATTCTTATCGAACACCTGTGTACCTGTGTCATTCTCCCCGAGCCCCAACCCTCTTCAGACACTGTCACTAATGTGAGCCAGCCCTCCCGCACACTCTGCTCCCTCTCTGGAGTCCCAGATGTCGGTGGTGACAGAGCCCGGGCTTTTCCCTAGATGTCTTTACTCCTTTCCATTGTGTCCTTTCCCCACTTTGGTTGAGGAGCATTCAGCTTCTCACTCCTGGCTGAACCTCTCCCCTCAGTTTATCGGCCAGTTTGAGGAGGAAATTCCTATGTTGAAGGCTGAGGTGGCGCAGCTGCAGCTCAAGCTCCTGAATCCCCGAGAGATCATATTCCCGGACGTGCTGTTCCAGAGGCCCAAGTACGTGACTGCCTCACAGGGTCCTCTTCAGCTCCACGCTCTGGGCTCTGGGAGGCTCTCTGCTCTCAGGAGAGCAGTTCTAGCGGCAGACCCTGGACAGGGAGAGAGACCTGAGTCGCGCCTGTTCTGTCATTCACCACGTGGGGTCATGCCGGATCTGTCACTGAGCGTGTGGCAGAGGTGACCTTTCCCATCCCGGGCCTTAGTTTCCCATCGGTTCCCAGAAGGCTGAGTTAGGTCACCCTATGGCTTCTTCCAGCTCCTAGATGCCATGTTTCAACCAAGTAGGCGCACCCCTAAACTCCTGGGTTGTTCAGGAAGAGAGTTGCATGGATTAGTGGGTCCCGGGGAAGCATGTCCCGGAGGACACACCACCAGGAGAGAAAGATTTCTTCTCTCTTTGACTGACTTCAGGGCCCCAGAGAAAGATCTCCCGTCAGGTCCACTTGTCTGCTCCCCTCCCTGAGGCAGGCCCTCTGCGGTTGAGCCAGGCCTCTCCAGATGGCTGCATGATCCTGGGCCCCTGGGACACTCATGGGGGCAGATGCTGGCATGTATGTGTCACACACAGAGTTAGGCTGTGAAGTCACAGGTTATGTTTTGAGGTGGGGCTCTTCACACAGAACCAGGGTTCTAAAAAGCAGGGTTCCCCTGAAGGCCTGCTCCCCACCCTGCAGCTCTGAGGCCCCTGCTTGGCCTCTCACATCCCTCTTTGCTTTTTCCTACCAGGTGCACCCCAGACATGGACGTTGTTCTCAACATCCCTGTGGAAGAGGTGCTGCCCTTCTAGATGGTGGGGCCACGGGTGCATGCCCCTCCCTCCTCCTCCCCACGCCCAGATTCTTGAGTTGCCTGCTTTTAAGAGACCACATCCCATTCAGACCTGGGCTGAAGCTCTGTCCTTCCCTCCCACTGTCCTGCCTCCCTTCTTCCCTCCACCTTCCCTCCTCTTCCTTCTTTCTGGTTGGTACTGCTCTTTGGGGCTGGCGGGAATTCTCAGTCTGCCATTGCTTTTTACCAATAAAGCGGAGTTTTCATTTACTCTTTTTATTTATTTATTTTTTTAAAATGAAAGCTGTGGTGGCTAGGTCAATTGTCTCCCAAGGACACAGGCCACATACCCCTGGGCTCAAGTCCTGGGTCTGGGGGAAACAATCTGTGTGAATAGCTAAAGAGGAAAAAAAAAAAAATGCCGCTTCTTCCTCTTCTCTCTTCCTATCTGTCTGCCTACTCACTTCATTCCTGCCTGCACCTTTCCTTTGGAAAAAAAAAAATAAAAAAGGTAATTAAAGGAAAAATAAGGGAAGGTGCAGGCAGGAATGAAGGTGAGGAGGCAGGCAGGAAGAGAGAGGAGGAAAAAGCATTTATTTTATTTGTGTTCATCTTGGTTGTTGTCCCTGACCCCGGGTCGTGAACTTGAGTACTTGGGATGTAAGTGGCCTTATCCACTAGGCCTCCAGGGTACACCTGCATTTGCTGTTGACCATTGTTGGGGGGTCCCCCCTGTGTCTTGCAGAAAATGTGGGAATGGACTTTATGTCTTAGGATAAGGGGCGAGAGTGGGCAGCTGGGCTGACTATACCAGCAGAACTTCCCAACAAGTGCCAAGTGCCCCCCTGCCTGAGTCCTGTGACTCTGTGACTCCAGCTGCCTACTCCCTGGTGCAGTTTCCTCCCCAATTTGTGCCCAGAGATGTTGAGGCCGTGCCAGGATGGAGGGAAGACTCCGAGTTAGATGCACCTGGGTCTTGCTGGGCCTTCAGTGCTGATGGCATCTCTTCTAGTCCCACCGTCTGCCCACTGCTTCTACCTAACTGAGTCTGGACGTGCATGCAACCTCATGCCCAGGCACATAGCTCGCCATGGTTCCCCACTACGTACTCTTCCATGGTGGACTTAGAAATGTGCCGCCTGTGTGCCCCTTCGAGGAAGGACTTTCTGCTGCAGAGACTGGAATACGGTCGGCAGCTCTTCTTCAGCTGTCAGACCCTTCGGAGTAGCCTCAGTTGCAGAGAGCTGCCTCCTCCACAGTCAAGCCCCTTCCCAACTCCAATGACTACTTGATATGCAAGAACCAAAGACCCAGCCATCTTGGCCTTACTTGGCACAGCTGGTGGGCTGCTCTGAAACTCTCCTTGGACCTGCATTGCAGCTTGACTTTTCCTAGTCCTGAATACCTCCTTCCCCACTTGTTGGCTCTGCAGGCACTCAGTAATCCAAGTCCTACAACCTCCACTCCGCCTCAGAATGGGCGCCTTGGGGACCCAGACTGCTCTAATGTCCAAGAGCCTCTGGCTGCTCCATGTCCAGTCTGGTAGGAGACTTTTGGTTACAGGTGCCTGGTCACATCTGCCTATAATTCTTATGCCAGGCTCTCCACTGTTGGGGGCTTTAAAAAGAAATCACATGGGACATTTATTTATACGCCACAAAGGAACGTCCAACTCAAATTGGCCAAAACAATAAGGGTCTCAGGTACATGAGTGTTCTAGGTGAGGGGAGGCTTTATCCAGAAGTCAAGTGACAGGCACTTGACTGGGCAGCGCCCAGTTTCTATTTCTCCACTTTGTCCTCCAAAGGGCTTTTCCTAAGGTCAGCACTCCTCGGGTCCCAATGTGGTGGCTCCTTTTCATGTCTGCTGCAAAGAGAGTGTCTCTGTCCCAGAAATTTGAGTCACAGTCTTCAGATGTACTGACTTGACCAGCTCATGTCCCGGGCCCACCTTGAACCAGTCTGGGAGGTGGGGAGTCTCGATCTCATGCTCGGCCCTGGAGCAGGGGGAGTGGTCCTTGCGTGGCACACGTGAGCTAGGCTCAGCCAGTAGGCACCGTGGTTGTCCACTGAATTGGCCCTTGTGTTCAAGTAAATTAGACAGAGCTCTGCATTAGGTAACAACTATCATCAGGCCCTGAATCAGCATCCTGGGGCTGTGGAGGGGAAGATCCTGTCCTGGTACAAGTCCTCAGTCCATCCACCATTCTTCACTGGAGGGCGACAGGAGAGAGAAAGGACAGGTAAGTGCAGATGCATGAATGAGACAGTCAGTGCTTAGTAGTGCCTTTCCTGGCAAGAACAGGCCACATGGGGTGTTTCCAGACAGTGAAGGTGTAGAACCCCCCAAAGTGGAGAAACTAGCATAATGCGGACATCAGATGGGCATGGCCCAGGCACTAGCTGATGGTGTTATTTTCTGAGTTCAGTAGGGCTGTTTGAAAAGCCTACTCCTGGAGTGTCAGTGAGTTCTGCTAATCAGGTAAAGGGAAGTCCCACTGAATCCCCTGTTCTAAGCTCTGTCTCTGTGTTTCTTGGTAAATGCATTGAATCTTGATTGGAATCTACTGTGTCTTGGACACCAGTAGGAGTTAGGGCTTTGGTCAGACCCTGAACAGTGGCCACCCACCCTGAGTGTCCACCCAGAGCTGCCCCTGTTAGCCACTGTGACTACCGTCGTGGGAACCTATGGATAATAGCCAGCAGATGGCGATAAAGGACCACTAACTTTAAATAAGGGCTGCTTGGCGGTGGTGAGTGGACCCCCTCGCTTGTAAACCCCTGCATTTTATTACAGAGTTCTGGACTGGAGATGACTATTTGGTGTGGCGAATGGGAAGGAAGCCTTTGCCCTCTCCCTGTGGGAGCTGGCCCCCAGCTGCCCCTCTCAGCATCCTCCTGTGGCTGTTTCTAGTCTAGGAAACCTTCTTTCCTGCAGCCAGATGAGCCCACGATCTGCTCAGCACTGAACGCTGTCCTCAGGGTTTGCAAGGGGCTGGCTCCTCATGAGCTCTTAGCTGAACTTTCCTTTTTCCAGAGGTCTGATCTGACTGCCATTTCTAAGGTAGTCCTCCATCCCTGTCACTGTTCTATTTTCTTTATAGAGCAGCATATGTATTTCTTTTTTATGTTTGTTGTCCCTCAACCAGAATCTAAGCTGCATAGGTCCTTCTTGTGTACCGCGACCCCTGTGTCAGGACTGCTCTTGACACACGGTGGTTGTTCAATTAGTATTAAAGTACTGAAGGCGTGAACTGGCGGTGTCATTGTGAAGCTAGGCTTCAGCAGTGATGTCTGCACTGCCATGGATGAGGCCACCTCGTGATCCCATGAGGAAGGACAATGGAGGATCCGGCTAACACCCTGCATTATAAAGTGACCATTGATCTGTTGGCGTGTGCTGACAGCTTGTTCTTGGCCAGATCCTCCTCCTGTGCTCAGGGCATCAATAGAACACATCCCTGTGTTAAGAACTGCAGACTCTTTATGTGTAACTTTTTCCCTGGTTGGATTGGACCTGCAAACTGTCTCCTGAGAATGCAGCAACGATCAGTGGCCCCCACCCTCCCTCCCCTGCCCTGGGCGGGTGCAGCTGCCTCTACCTCCTGCGAAAGTTCATCATTACTGTCAGTGATGAGTTGGCTCTTGTGCCCATAGACTTGAGGCAAAGCTTCAGCTTTAGGCAACTTAGGATTTGCATAGGGTAGGTTGACCGCATTTCAAAATGGGACAAATCAGGGCAAAAGGGGACTGGGCTTTTTGGCTCCCTCAATAGACTGGGCTCGGGGAAACTCATTGGTCTTTGCTGCCCTGCATGACAGATGCTCCTGGTTTATGGAAAAGGGCACAGAGTTGATAGTTGGGAAATATGAAAGCAAGTGGTATTGTCCTGCTTAAAATGGTGTGTTTGGTTAGCCTACTTAGGGGGATGTACAAGGGGGGAATGCAGGATGGGAAGTGAACTAGAACAAGCTCTGACTGCTTATGATGTGCTTTGGTTATCAGTATCGTAGGGCTGGTGTGGATTTTTAAATTTTTTTTGGTAGAGGTACATTAAAATATAGATTAAGTGTTAAATAACTGATTAAAAATAATTGATTGACAACAACACTGATTTGCAGAGATACATGCATCCTTGCATTTATTGCAGCATTATTTACAAGGGCCAAGAGCTGGAAACTACCGAGGTGCCCATCGACAGATGAGGAGATGAGGAAGATATGGTATAGATACACAGTGGAATATTACTCAGCTATCAAAAAGATGAAACCCTGTCATGTGCAACAACATGGATGGACCAAGAGGGAATTAGTCTTAGTGAGATAAGCTAGAAAAAGAAGCTAGACATTGATGTCACGCAGATGTGGAAGAAGAAGAGAGAGAAACCAAGCAAACAAATACATGAAATCACACAGATTTTTAGTCAATGAAAGCAAATTAGTAGTTGCAGAAGAGGAGGAGAGGGTGCAGGCAAGCTAGGTAGGGGAGACCAACTGTATAGTGAAGGAAGAAGTGAAACGCTGGTGGACTTAACACATTATATACCATTGTTGATTGACTGCTGCACACATCACTCCTTTGTGTTATGATGCAGTGTTGCTTCAGTAAACATATTTTTGAGGAAGTAGGCAGATGTAATGCCTGAGCCACCAGGGTGCACCTAGTGAAATTAATTTAAATAAAAAAGTGTTTAAGATCTATGTAGATGTGCAGTTACTCACTTTAAACCAGTTAATGGGAGCACTGAACAGTTCTCTCTTTAAATGTTTACTGTAAAACAATGATAAATTAAAATCAAATCTGCACAACTATCGCTCAGAGTCCTGAGCTGTGAGATGTCTATACCATTTGGGGCATCTCAGTTTGACTCTAAGCTCTTAGCTTTAATCCAGTTGTTTCATGAAAGAAAGAAAGAAAAAAAAGGTGCTTTTAGAGGGTCGTTGGACCTCAGTGTCCAGATCACTGAAACGCAGTCAGAAATTTCAGGACGGTTCTTGACCTACCTCATCTCGAAGTTTCTGGGAACACAGTATCTTCTTGATAGAGGTAGCTTGACCTCTGCTTGTGCTGGCCATGCGTTGCTGTAGCTGTCTAGCAACTGCTCTGCGTCCTGGGATAAAAGTTACTCACGTTCCACTTGGGGAAGCCATGTGAAGCCTTACTTTTCCAGCAGAGGCTAAGTCTGTTTCTGGATTTGGGCACCAGGTTTGTGATCAGGCTGTCATTCAGCACGTTCTAGCCTCCTCGCCAGTGACTGGTTCAAAGACGAGCACATGGCCAATCAGGACTAACAAGGTTAACAGACCCAGGTCTTGCACCGGTGTTTGTGCTCCTAGGGAGGAGAATTCTCTTTCCCCTGCATTTGGTATTGGGTTGATGTGTTCTTGTCGATGCTTGAAGCCATTGTGCATAGCCACACGAATCCAGTGAAGCAGGCAGCCAATTACCATTGGTGGGGGAAAGGAAGACGGGGTCTAACGACATTATTAGAGCCTCTTGAGCCCTGACCAGTTGCCCTTTAAGATTGTCCCTGACCTTTCTTTAAGTGATGGAAGCCAATAAATTATCCGAAGAACTTTAACCTTAACCTAATGTCTCCCTTTTGTAATTAAGCCACACTGGGATAGGCAGATGGCTTGATAGCACAGCATTTTCTACGGTTTGTATTCTTAGGAAAGGAAGATGTATATGCTTGAAGCATATATATTTTTTAAATCAAAATATACTAACGGATTCTGGAAATGTGGCTTCATGCTTGACTTCTCTGATTAAGTCAACCATATTAGCAAGGTCAGAGCAGCTCAGCAATGGAAAGTAAAGGCAATGCCCCAATGTTTCCATTCGCTGATTTGGCACACCCAGTTCACTTATGAAGAAAGGAGCAGTTCGCACCACTTCAACAGCCTCCAGCTCAGATCATTCTGACGCTTGTCGCATCAGTAAAAATAATCACTTTTTAACCCCGAGAACCAAAGCTGGCTTCATGGGTGTGTGATCTGGGCTGTCATAGAAGTCGCCACACTCAAAAGAACTCTGTTCAGTTTGGTATTCTGTTCTACATTACATTCTTGACTGTATTCTGATAGGACAAGGGCTCCCAGGAAAGCATAAGTAATGCCATTTTGTAAAGAACTCCACCCAAGTCCTCATTAAGTTTCCTGGTGCAACATCCCAACACCGAGTCCTGACACACGCATCCTGTGAGTCACAATCTAACAGAATTCTCAACAGACCCTTGCTTCAGTCTTTCCATACAGCACCCTTGGACCCTCGTTCTTACAGCAGCATTTTCATGGAGTTCTCCACAGGCTCTTTGTCTTGGCAGCCCCCAGGTAAGTTCCTGTGACTGAGCGAGTGTGAGCGCCACGCCCTAAATCTTGCGGAGGCGGATGACCGAAGACTCTGGTCCGCTTCACTCCAGCAAACCTGACAGCCATCTCCGACCCAACAATAGGAGGCGCTCTCTCTCCTGTAAAGTCCCCGGCAGCCCCTCTCCCGTGCTGGTGCATTTCTGTAGGCGTCAGCCCATTGAGCGCTTCCAAAAAAAATCTTTGGGCTTTTCGGAGTGTTTCTGTGCTGCTCTTCTGGTGCTTGCCGGACTGGGTAGGTCTCCCTTTTCCCACTCCGGGGATCCTAATGCATTTTTTTCTTGTTTTTTTTTTTTAAGCAAAGACGGCAGGCAGAAAGAAGCATTTTTATTTTGTTTTTGTTTAGTTGTTCACATTGGTTCCTCCCTGGGACCTGGGACATGAACCCTCGACATTAGTATGTATACGGGCTGTGCTCCTTTGGAGATGGCTGACAAAATCACTATCAGGGCACATTGACATTCTTGATAATTTTAGAACAAGGCACATTTAGATTTTAATTTGTACTGGGCCCTAAAAATCAAGTGTCTCATACTGACTGGAATTCAACAAGTTGCCTATCAAATTTTTTAAATCCCCCCAATTTTTTGATTTGCAGAAGCAAACAAACGTGCTATCAGATTTATGCCGCCAGTGTGCCCAAATCTGTGAAATGTCTGAAAACGAGTGAGTTTGTGTATCATGTTTCATAGCCTCAGGAGACACTGGATGAAAAGTGCACACGTGAAGAAAAGTCACATCTTTCTCTAACGAAGCAAAATCATTAAAGAAATCATGAGTTTTATGGATAAATGATGCTTTGCTTTATATAACTACTGGGGCATTCTCTTATGGTGTGCGTTGTTTCTTGTGTATTCAGCTTTTTCACATTCATTCCTCAATAAAACATTATTTACTAGCATGCGCCAAGAGTTAGAGGTGCTAAAATTAGCCCCCACTTTTTTTTTCTCCTAAAAGTATTAAATGGGACACTTTGCTCACAGGTCACAAGTTGGATACTTCTTCTTTGAAGAAGAAGAATTTTAATTTATTTTTACTCAGTTGTATATCTTGGTTGTTTTCCCTGACCCAGGACATGAACCCAGATCCTTGGGGGTCCTTGGGATGTATGTGGACTGTGCTTTCAGCTGGAGGGAGTAGACCAAATCATGACTTCACCAGGGTGTACCCCAAATTGTATGCTTCTTAGAGTGACCCTTTGTTTAAGTGAAAATGGCAGCAAGGAAGGGAGCTGGGAGGCTGCATGCCAGGTGGGGCAAAGTTCTATCTACAGGATGCATGGGAGGGTCACACCATGCATCCGCTCCTCCTTTACAGAGTAGTTTTGGGCAGACAGGGCATCTTCAAAGGGAAAAACATTTTGTAGGGGACAGTGATCAAAGGCGACTGCTTAGGAGGCAGACCTTCTCAGTCCCTTTGAAGGGAGTTAGAAAGGAGAATATACTTTCCAGCTAGAAGGAAACCTCAGTGGTTAGCCCATTCAAAGGTTAATTTTGTTTTCTGCTTAAAATGGCAAAACTGTATTTCTCAAGGTTTTAGGGACTAGAAGGCCAAGATCAAAGCACCAGAAGCCTTTTCCTGGCTCCTCGTCAATGGCCCCTGGCTGGGAGCTCACATACTGGAAGGGGCTGGGAGCTCTGTGGGGTCTCTTCCAAGCCTTCATGTAATACCACACTCATTTCCCAGCATTTTCTCACGCAGCATCTCAAACATACAACAAAGTTGAAAGAATTTGACAGTGAACACTCCTATTATCTCGATTTTACTTTTAACAATGTCTTGCTCTTGCTTTACTGCTTATCTGTCCATCCCTTATCCAGCCATGAATCCATCTTATTTTCATGATTCATTTATTATGAATTTTATTTTTTAAAGTATAAAAATCACATATCATAGAATTTCATAGAATTTACTCTTTTAGCCACTGTGAAGCGTATAGGGTAGACATTTTAAGTATCTACACATCGTCATACAACTTATCTCCAGAACCGTTAACCTGCAAAACCGAAACCCTCTACCCACGGAATCACGGCTTGGCATCTTCTTCTCTTCCAGGCTTGGGAATGCTCTTCTACTGTTTCTATAATTTGGTTACACTGGAGAGTGAAGCAGAATGATACAGCATCTGTCTCTTCTGCAAATGTCTTTTCCACTTAGTGTAATGTCTTCCAGGCTCCTCCCTGCTGCTGCATGTGCCATAATTTCCTTCCTTATAAAGACTGAATGATATTCCATTGTATGTATCTTTCACATTTTAATATCTATGCATAAAGTAAGGGACACTTGGTGCACCTGGGTGGAGTAGAGGATAGGTCAGCAGCCTCTGACCGAGAGCACAGTCCACGTACATCCCAGGGACCTGGGCTTGCGTCCCAGGGCCAAAGGAACATCTTCGATGTACAACTGGGGAAAAAAAAAAAGATGCATATTTCTCTTCTCTCTTCCTGACTGCCTGCTCACCTTCATTCCTGCACCTTTCCTTATTAAAAAAAAAAGGATGGGGGGGGGAGGGACACTTGATCGATTTATTTCCATCTTTTGGTTATTGTGAATAATGCTACTATGAAAATCAGTGTGCAAATGTCTTCGATACGCTGCTTTCAATTCTTTTCTCTCCCAATTTTAATTGAGAAATAACTGATGTAATTGTATATATTTCTAGTGTATTAAAGTACCATTTCTATTTCCTTCATCCAATCATCATTCTATTTAGAGGGGCCATGGCAAAAATAGGTTTTCTCTTTTCTTATTACAGTACCTCCCAGCTTAGCTGAATCCACTGCTGCATTCTGCTTTCTGGAAACCGCACACAGGTCAGGTATAGGACTTTACCTTTGGCACCGACAGCTTTGTTGAGCCTGGTGTCAATGTGCCTGCACATCTGGAGGACCCATCTCCTTTATGGCAAATGCCCAGGTCTCTCTGAGTGCCCCACGGGCCTGCTTCCTAAGCCCACTCCACGGACGTGCTTGTGAATGTTGATGATGTATTCTCTGGTCACAACCTCACTGATGGCAGAATGGCCCTTCTTCTTGGCCCCTTTCTTTGGCAGGAACCCTTCTACCAGCCCAGATGGGGAAGGGAGAGGTTGCTGGACAATTATTTTCTTTTAAAGGAAAGGTGTAGGCAGGAATGATGGCGAGTAGGCAGGCAGGAAGAGAGAGGAGGAAGAAGCATCCATCTGCTCTATTTAGTTGGGCATCTTGCTTGTTTCTCCTGGCCGTGGGACATGGTTCGGGGTCCTTGGACTGTATGTGACTGTGCCTACCCCCTGCTCCACCAGGGCATGACTGCTCGATAATTTTTTATGAGTGGTCCAAGTGAGCAAGGTGCTTCAAGGAAAACAACTGATGATATTTTTTGGTAATGATAAAATTCAAGCTGCTCCCACCACTATGAGTTTGAAGCTTCTCCTGTCTTAAAGATTTTTCTGTTAAGTGATGCTATGATGTGATATAATATCAAATGATTATTTGATATTGTAAAATGCGGAAGGTCTACATAATTCCGTGAACCTGTATTTGCCAAATGAATAATGCATTTGAATGTAACAGAGTACAAGAAATTTCATTTACGTGTTTCTGATTCCACATTGCAGCTAACCTTTAACACCACCAGAGACGCACCCAAGTGGAGCAGTGGTTAGGTGCAGCGGTGTGACGCAGGCCACATGCCCCTGGGTTTGAGTCCCAGGTCCTGGGGATCAACCAGTGTGAACAACTAAATGAAAAATAAATGAAGTGCTTCTTTCTCCTCTCTTCCTGCCTGCCTGCCTGCCTGCCTGCCTGCCTGCCTGCCTACTACTACCTTCATTCCTGCCTGCACCTTTCCTTTAAAAAAGTACTACTTGTCTGGTTTTGGTATAATATCCAAGAAGACTGTTCATAAATGTCTGAAAATACTATTAAATAGTCCTCTTTCAGATGCACATATTTTACTCAGATCAATAGGTATCAGCAGAATAAATACAGAAGTAAATATGAGACTCCTGTCCTCTATTACACCTATTAAAGAGATTTTTAGACTTAAGACAGCCCTTTTTCTCACTCATTTTTTCAAAATATATATATTTTTCATGATAGATATATTTATCAATGTATTTATTATTAAATACATCTATATTATTAAATAATATATTATTTATTAAATGTATGTAATGAGCTGATTTTTGCTATTTTGAAGTCAGTTCATAGGAAGAAGCATTCATCTGTTTTATTCAATTGTTCATCTTGGTTGTTTCTCCAACTCCGGATCTTGTACTTGGGACCTTGGGATGTGTGTGAATTGTGTCTTCTGGACTAAACTGTTAGGTCACCTGGGGGTGCCCTCATTAAAGAGTATTTGAGATCTGTTGCCCCAGCTTATCCTGACTGGTAGGATTGTAATTTTTAGCTGCCTAGCTTAAATGTTCTTCTATGTGGACATCTATGTATTATTCAGTAAATATTTATTCATTGAATATTATTCTTCTAGGAAGTGAATAAAAGAGATAGCACCATCCATGCTTATGATTTTATATTCTAATGTGTAGGGAAAGGGGAACAAAACCCCCCCAAAAATTATGTAACATATCTAACACGCTAGATGGCATTATAATCTGTGGAAGAAAACACAACAGGCAAATCAGAAGTCGAGAATTCTTGGGGTAGGAGTATTCAGTTTCATGAAGGGCAGTCAGGGAAGGCCTCACTTTGACATTTGATCAAAGACCTGAACAAAATGAGGAGGGGAGGTACGTGGATGCTTCAGGAAAGGTCACCTCGGTGACAATTTGCTGCTGGTTCAAAGGCCCTGAACTGGGATGTGCGTATGGAATGCTCAGGCTGTGTCTTGGTTGGGTTGATTGACAGTAATTACATTGTGAAATAGTTGATTACCAGCACTAACAGTGCACTTTATGTAAAATTTCCTTGGCTTTCTAAAACTCTACTGTCTTAGATTTGGATCCTAACTTTTTCTCTGGTATAATTAGGTCAATGTAAGGTATTTGGTAGGGAATTTTGGTTGGGATCATCTCCAGAATGTATCATCACCTATAATGTTTATCTCTGGCTGTTTAATATTTACTCATATTCTCTCAGACAACAGATTCTGTCACTATGAGGGTTTACTCCCCAGTCTCGTGAGCCACGCGAGAGAAGAGCCAACATTTAGAAACACGGGAGTCTTCTGTAAACGTGTGTTACGGTTGGAGGAAGGTTTATTCATTCAATACACATCTGCTATTTGCAAGACCCTGTTCTAGGCTCTCAAGATTTATCTCTGAATGAAACAAAGATTCCTGTCCTTGGGAAACTTGTTTGTTAAGTCATATGAAATAAATAAACCACATGATAAGTAAATTACAGGGTATGTTAGAAGGTAATAAGATGAAGAAACTTAGGACCTTGGTTGAGGTGATGATTTTGCAGTTGTATACTTGTCCCTAAACTCATCAAGTTGTATGCATTAAATATTCACTGCTTTTAAAATGTCATTTATACTTTAATAGAACCATTTTTAAAAAAAGCGATAAATGCCATGTGAAAAAAGCAAAGAGCTCTGACTTACCTTTGTGATTTTTACATGTAAGTAAGCAAAATAAAAATTTCTTATTCTTGTAGTGATTAATATATTTTTAAAAAACTTTGTGTCAGGACATTTAGCTTTCCTATTTAGGCTCATAGAATGTACTTAGTAACCCAGGAAGACTGATATGGGCACTGATGATTATCAGGGCGACTTTTTTTCTGTTATGTCTAAATTTTCTTAGTGCTTGTTATTTGAAGGCGCTCTAGTTCCTAGAACAAAAAGGGGAGAAGTTAGTACTGTAAATGTTTAGTCTCTATTTCTTATATTTTGGTTTAGTTATGTTAATGTTAGCTCATATAACAAACTCTCAAATTCAGAAGCTTCTGATATGCAGAGCAAGCTGCAGCGTGAGAGGTGGTTTGTTCCTCCATGAAGTCACTCAGGCAGCCAAGCTGATAACCCTGTCACCTTCAGTGTGTGGTCACCAAGGCCATTTTGGGTACGACCATACTTCAGAAACATGTTTGATGAAAGGGAGTTGTCTCCAAGAAGGGTACAAAGCACTCTCATCTTCACTGGCTAGAACTCATTCATAAAACCCCCTGTAAAGAAGTCCATGAGATGTAGTCCTGAGGGGTATCCAGGAGAAGAAATTAACTTTGATGAACATCCGTCTGGTTCTGTCCTATAAAAAAAGGCCATTGCCATTTGTCTAGTTGGGAACAAGGGGCAGTGTGATCTTTTTGTTCAGGAACTTTGATCCCACATTCTTCTGCCTGGTAAGCAAGGCTGGAGAAATTGAGATACGGAGTTTCATATGATAATAATTAATGTGGTCAGAAGTTGTGGGCAAACGGCAGTTGTCCCATGTGAAAGGTTGTCCTTATTTTCTTGAAAAAACAAGTATCTAAATTATTTTTATTTAAATATTAAAGCTTTCAAATTACTTTTTTCTATTTTCTGATTTTTCTTGTTTTCCTCTCATTTGTAGCATTCTATTACCATCTTAAATCTTCATTACTATCCTAGACCATATTAATAATATTTATATTTCCATATCAAACAATATAAATTGCAACATTATTTAAAACTTGTTTAAAAATAAAAAAATGCACTAAATCCAATTTAAGTATGTTATTAGGTTAATGCCTACAATGCATGATTTCATTTTGTAATTTAGAAAATGCACACAGCTTACAGTGACTAACCGTGTATCCTTTTCTTTCCAATTTTATAATTTGATAGCTTTAGAGTTAAACATAAAAAAATCTTTAGATTTATGATACTTATTGTATTGTATTGTCTTAAAAGACAACTAAAATATCAGGAGATATAACATCTCACTGGAAATGATATTAATGTTTACTATTACTATTGAAATTATATATATATATATATATTTTTTTTTTTAAGGAAATGTTCAGGCAAGAGGAGAGAGGAGGAAGTAGCATCTTCATTTTATGTCATTTTGTTTAGATGTTCACACTGGCTGCTTCCCCTGGGGCCTGGGACTCCAACCCAGGGGTTATGTGGCCTGTGTCAACTGCTGCTCCACCAGCGGGCGCCAAGAAATTTTATTCTGTTAAATCAACTAAGAAAATTTTAGTAAAATTTTAGTTAATATAATTGTATAGCATAATCTGGGCATTTTTTCCTATGTGAGCCAATGTGTAAGTCATTATTTCATGTTGTGGTTGGAAATCTGTATAAATTTTGTGGTCAGAAAAAATATAGCAACTAAAAACGCTGCACCTTTATTCGTTCACTCTTCTGGGGGTCAGAAGTTCAGGTGAGGTTGGCTGAGTTCTCTGCTTAGAGTATCACAAGTCTGAAATCAAAGCATCAGCTGGGTCAGGCTCTTACACAGCAGCTCTCAGAGTCTGCTTCCTCCTCACTCAGGCCATTTTCAGAATTCAGTTCCTTGTGTTCCTAGAACTGAAGTCTCCATTTCCTTTCTGATTGCTACCAAGTGATTACTTTCAGCTTCTAGAAGCAGCTCAACATGCCTGGTCATCTTCAAGTCAGCTAGAATGAATTAAATCTTTGTCTTGCTTCGAATCTTTTTGATTCCCTCTGCTTTCAGAGAAAACTCCGCTTCTCAAGGACTCGCCTGATTGGATCAGGTCGGTATGAATAATCTCTATACAGTATTAAGAGCGATTGACTTGAGACTAATTACATTTGCAACATTTCTACACAGCAGTGTCTAGATCAGTGTTTGAACAACCAGCGGCCAGGAATTTTGAGAGAGCAGGATGGGGCGGGGGTGGGTACCAATGTTAGATTTTGCCTACCACAAGGCACACGTTTGCATTACGTTTCTTTACCCGCTTGGTCATTTCAAGCAATGGGAAACATCATGCTTTATAAAAAGACAAAGGAAATTAAGATATTTATAGACAGCTTTGCTTTCATGCAAAACTCTAATTAAAAAAATAATAAGTGTGCACCCTGGTGGCCTAGCAGTCTAGCACACATATATCCCAAGGTCCAGGGTTCAAGACCCAGGGCTGGGGGGCAACACCCAATGTGAACAACTAAGTAAAAATAAAGTGATTCCTCCTCCTCAAAAACAAAACAAAGCAAAACAAAGCAATAAAATATGGTGTGCCCTGTTGGTGTGGCCGTTTGGTCCACTGTTTCTGGCCTAGCACAGTTCAGGTGCATCCCAGAGAATGGGGTCCGTGTCTCAGGGGCTTGGGAAACAATTAAGATGAACAGCTAAATAAAACTAAACAAGAAATGCTTCCTCCTCTCTCTTCCTGCCTGTCTACTTGCCTTTATTCCTGCCTGTACCTTTTCTTAAAAAAACAGACAAAAGCCAATAAAATATCTCGTTCTAGGTTCAAGAGTTTTATATTATGTAACCCATGAACCATTAGAAAAGAAAATATTCATCTTCTCAAAATAATTATATATACAACTATTTACCCACAGGTATTTTTCTTTGTGCCAATTGGTAAAATGAAGTACTGAAGTTCCTAAACTGAGTGTGATGGACTGAATGTTGGTATTTCCCCCAAATTTCTATGTTGAAGTTCTGATCCTGCAGGCAGCTCTTTGGAGATGGGCCCTCTGAGAAAGTAATAAAGGTTTGGTGAAACTTGATGTACAGCGGTTTGGTCAGCCACCTTCAGAGTCAGTCCACAGGCATCTCCAGGACCTGGGTTCACCTTTGGAGCCAGAGAAGACACCAAGAACTAAACAAAAGAAAATACTTCTTTCTCTTCTCTCTTCCTGCCTGTTTGCCTCTGCTTGCCTTCAGGCCTGCCTGCACTTTTTCTTTAGAAAAAAAAAGTAATTAAGGTTAAATGAGATTACAAGGGTGGGGGCTCTACTCCTTAAGGATTGGCAATCTTGTAAGAGGAGACGAGCCCTTTCTCCCCTCCCCTCCCTTTTCCTCCCAGCCTTTTGTCATCTCTACTTGGGAGGCCATCTACAAGGCAGGAAGAGAACTCTCACTAGACACGGACCATGCCCAGTCGCACACGTCCAGCCTCCAGATCTGTGAGACAAATGTCTGCTGTTTGTCACTCAACCCGTGGAATTTTGTTATGGAAGCCTTAACAGATTAAGAAATACTGAGATATACTAAATTCTTCAGTATGATTTCCACATACATTTTATTAATTGCCTTCAAATTTGACACTAAAATAACAATTATTAAAAAAAATCAATCCTAATATAGGTTATCTAAGAGGAGAGGTATTCTGTTCTTTTTGTTTCAGCTTAAATACCAAGACAGAAGATATATTTTTAAGAAAATAAAGACTTCATTATAAAACAACAATTCTGAACTCCAGCCTTAGAAAATAATGTATTAAAAGTAGTTATGCCATTTTTCTGGGCATAATGCCATGGTAAATATATTATTTTGTCCGTTCCATGACTGACTGCCAATTTGTAGTTTGATAATTCATAAGTTCAATTTTCTGCAGCAATATAATTATACTGAAGGATGGCATATTAAGGACAATTCAATTTCATAATAGAATTTTAGTTTTATTGATTAAAATCTGTCTTGAAGTGGATTAATAGTATAACCTCTTCACATACATTTCCTCCTTTTTCCTGCTTTCCCTCCCACTTTCCTTCCCTAGGGCAAAGATATAATATTCTGGCCAAGAATAAAAATATCCTTTGAGTAAAAATAAGATTTAGAAGTATCTTTCACTGTTGTAGGGGGCAAAAAAAAAAAAAAAAAAAAAAAAAAAAAAAAAAAAAAAAAAAAAAAAAAAAAAAAAAAAAAAAAAAAAAAAAAAAAAAAAAAAAAAAAAAATCCAGCAGAAAAATAGGAGCAAGTTAAGCACATACTATTCAAATAATTATTGAGAATGAATATACATGAAACACTATTTAAAAAAAAATTGCTGTTTAATTAGATTACACCACTTAGGTAGTTTCCAGGAGAATATATGTATATATTTTTTTAAAAGGGAAGGTACAGACAGGAATGAAGGCAGGTAGGCAGGCAGGAAGAAAGAGGAGGAAGAAGCACTTGACTTTTTTATTTTTTTTGCCAAAATTCCCATAACTTTATTAGATATGATTTTAAAAATATTTGCAATAATATTGTTTTACAAGTTAAAATAAACTCATACGTCTTGTTCCCCATATACGCAGTTTTCCCATTACTCAGATACATGTCAATACACCCTGCCTTCCACTAAGTCACCAAGTGTTCTTCCCCATTGTCCAGTGGGCTCTGCTCCCACTTGCCTGGCCCTGTCCCATTCCCTACTGGTCACCTCAGTTCTATTGCAAGTGTCCCAGTGTTGGTTATGTTTCATCTGTTCCTCTGTTTTGTCTATTTACATTCTACCTGTGAGTGAGGTCATCTGGTATCCATCTTTCTTTTTTTGATTTGTTTCACAGCATAATTCTCTAGATCCATCCATGTTGATTCAAAGACAGGACTTCATCTCTTCTAAGGGCTATGTAGTATTCCATTGTATATATGCACCACATCTTCTTTATCCATTCATCTGAAGTTGGGCACTTAGGTAGTTTCCATTTATGAATAGGGGTGCAATAAGTATGGAGGTGTATAAATTTCTGTAGATGAGCGTTTTTAGATCTTTTGGGTTAACATCCAGATACGGGATGGCGGGATCATGTGGGATTTCCATATTCAACTTTTTGAGGACTCTCCATATTGTTTTCCATAGGAGTACCACCAATTTGTAAACACACTAAGGGTGTAAATGTTCCCTTTTCTCCGCATCCTCCCCAACATTTGTTGTTTCCAGACTTTTGGATAACAGCCAATCTCTCAGGTGTAATGTGATACTTCATTATTGTTTTGATTTGCATTTCCCTGATAGCCAGCAAGTAGGAGCATCTTTTCATGTACCTGTTGGCCATCTGTATATCCTCTTTGGAAAAGCGTATCTCCAGTTCCTCTTCCTATTTTCTGATTGGATTGCCCATTTTTCTGTTAGAGAATTTTATGAGCTCTTTGTTTTTTTAGACATTAAACCTTGTCAGAAATAAGAAAGGCAAATATCTTCTCCAGTTAGATTGTCTTAGTTTTGGTGTTGTTTTCTTTCACTGTGAAGATTTTCAGTTTGATATAATCCCTCTGTTTATTTTTCTTCCTGTTTTCCTTGATGCTGGAGTTGAGTCTCCAAAGGCCTCTCTCTCTAAGGTTGATGTCATGGAATATCTTTCCTATGTTGTATTCCAAGAATTTTATGGTTTCTGGTTTTAGTTCAAGTCTCTAGTCCATTTTGAGTTAATTTTTGCGAATGGTATTAGAGGATGATCTGTTTCATTCTTTTGCATGTGGCTGCCGTTATCCCAACACTTTATTGAAGATACTTTCCTTTCTCCATCGTATGCTTTTGGCTCCTTTTCTGTAGCTAAACTGACTGTATGTGAGTGGGTCAGTTTCTGATAATTCAGTTCTAGTTCACCTGTGTGTGCTTCTGTTATTATTCCAGTACCATACTGTTTTGATCATTATCACTTTGTAGAATAGTTCAATATCTCAGAGTGTAATCCCTCTAGATTTGTTTTGTTTTGTTTTTCTCATGCTTGTTTTGGCTATTCAGGGTCTTTTGTTGTTCCATACAGATTTAATATTTTTTTGTTCTATTTCGTGGAAATAAGCCCACAGGGTTTTAGTGATTGCATTAAATCTGTATATTGCTTTAGGTAAGATGACCATTTTAATGATGTTGATTCTTTCCAACCATGAGTAAGGGATGTCTTTCCATCTCTATTTCTTTTAGGAAGGACTTGTAGTTTTCATTGTACAATTCTTTCACTTTCTTTGTTAAGCGTATTCCAAGATATCTGATTCTTTTTATTTCTATTTTAAGTGGTTTGATTTTCTTGATTTCATTTTCTTTTAGCAGGTTGTTTGTGTATAAGAATGCAATGGATTTTTGTGCATTGATTTTGTAGCTTTCCACTTTACTATAGTTAGTTCCAGTGATTTTTTGACAGAATTTCTTTCATTTTCAATATATATAATCATGTCATCTGCAAATAATGAGAGCTTTAATTCCTTTTTTACAGTATGGATTCCTTTTATTTCTTTTTCTTCCCTATTTGCTCTGGCTAAGACCTCCAATACAATGGTAAATAGCAGTGGTGAGAATTGACAGCCTTAGAGGAAATGCCTTCAGTTTTTCACCATTGAGTATGATGTTGGTTGTGGGTTTCTTGTATATGCCCTTTATTATGTTGTGGTATGCACAGTCTATTTCTATTTTATGCAGGGTTTTTAGCATAAATATGTGTTGGAGCTTGTCAAAAGCTTTCTGTGTATCTATGGATATGATCATGTGGCTTTTCTCCTTGCTCTTGTTGATGTGGTATATGACATTAATAGATTTACATATGTTGAACCATCCTTGTATCCTTGGGATAAATCCCATTTGATCATGATGGGTGATCTTTTTGATGCAATGTTGGATTCAGTTTGTTAATATTTTGTTGAGAATTTTTACATCTATGTTCATTAAAGACATTGGTCTGTAATTTTCTTTATTGGTGACATTTCTATCAGCTTTTGGTGTCAGTGTGAGGTTAGTGTTATAAAAAAGTGTATGGAAGTGATCCCTGTTTGTCAATATTTTGGAAGAGTTTGAAGTGGTTTTAATTATACTCTGAAGATTCGGTAGAACTCATTGGAAAAGCCATCTAGTCCTGGGCTTTATTTTTTGGGAGACTTGATTTCTTCTTCAGTTTCTTTGCTTGTGATTTTTCTATTCAGGTTTTCCAGTTCTTCTGGGTTCAGTCTTGGTAAACTATATTTTTCTGGAAATCTGTTCCTGTTCTCAAGGTTGTCCACTACGTTAGCATAGAGTTGCTCATAGTAGTCTTTTAGGATGTTTTGTATTTCTGTGGTATCTGTGGAACTTTCCCCCTTTCATTTCTGACTCTAGTTATGGGAGTTTTCTCTCTTTTTTTCTTTGTAAGTCTAGACAGTCGTGTCAATTTTATTTTTTTGCAAAAAACCAACTTTTCTTTTCACTGATCTAGATTGTCTTTTTGTTTTGATTTCATTTATTTCTGCTTGAATTTAGATTATTTCCTTTCTTCTACTGATTTTTGGCTTTAGTTATTATTTCTCTAGTTGTTTTAAATATAGGATTAGATTGTTTACTTGTGATTTTTCTTGTTTCTTGAGGTAGACCTGTATTGCAATGAGTGTCCTCCTTAGTACTATTTTTGCTGCATCCCATAGATTCTGGTAGCTCATGTCTTTATTCTCATAGGTCTCTAAGTATTTTTTTAAGTTCCTCTTTGATTTCCTTTTTTACTCAAGTGTCATTCAAAAGTATACTGTTTAGTCTCCAGTTAATTTGGGGTCTTCCAGCTTTCTTTTTGTGGTTGATTTCTGGTTTTAAACCACTGTGGTCAGAGAAGATGCTTGATATGATTTCAGTTTTTGCAAATTTGTTGAGAGATATTTTGTGTCCCAGCATGTGATCTATCCCTAAGAATGTTCTATGTGCCCTTGAGAAGAAAGAGAAATCTGCAGTCTTTGGATGAAGTGTTTGGTATATGTCTATTAGACCTAACTGTTCTAAAAGGTCATTTAAGTTTCTGTTTACCTATTAATTTTCTGCTGGTTGATCTCCTACTATTAATGTGTTGCTGTCAATGTCACTCCTCAGTTCTAAAATATTTGATTAATATATTTTTATGCTCCTTCATTTGTTGCATATATATATTTTGGGGGGGAGGAGGGTGAGGGAGAGAGAGATGCTGTATTTATAAGTGTTATACATTCTTGCTTGATTGACCCCTCAATCATTATATAATATCCATATGTCTTTTGCTATGCCTTTTAGTTGGAAATCTGCTTTCTTCAATATAAGTATGGCCATGGTGGTTGCCATTTGACTGTAGGATTGTCTTCCAACCTTTGACTTTGTGTCTTTGTTTATCTTTTGAAAGAAGGTGAGTTTCCTGAATGTGCAGAAGGTTGGTGTTAGGCTGGCTCAGAAAGACGGGACAGCGGGCAGGGACAGCGGGCATGCCCGGCGGATGACATCAGAATAAGGGATGCGACCCCCACACCTGGATTCACAGGGCCAATCCCCAATCGCGATATGGGAAGCCCGCGAAATTCCTCTGCTTAAAGAGCCGGTACCCCTTTGTTCTGCGCGCGACTTCCCCAGGCCCGTTTTGCGGACTTGGGAGTTTCGCCCCGGAGCGCAAAGTCCAATAAAGCCCTGACTATTCTGCTTTCTGTCTGATTGAAATTTTCTCCTCGCGGAGCCCAGAAAAACCTTACAGTTGGGTTATGTTTTTTAATCCATTCGGCCACTCTGTGTCATTTGACTGGTGAGTTCAGCATTAATGTTTAGGGTGATTATTGATATGTAACTGTTCTGTTTTTTTTTTTTTTTTGGTCATTTTGCAATTTGTTTTTTGTGTGTTATTCCAGACAGTAATTTTGTTCTTTTTCTCTTCTTAGATGAGTTGGGTGTAGTTATATCTTGATTGATTTCTCTTTTTTGTTTTCTTCTTTTCTTTTTTCCTGGGGCTGTATTTGAAGTTACCCTAAAATTAGCATAAAGAATTTTATATTTATTTATATTTTTATTAGAAATCACATTAGTCCTACACTCATTCTAATCATATTTTTGTTTCACTTCTCTTCACTTTTTATATTTGCTCTCCTAACTGTTTTTAAGTGGAGTTTCTTTACATTTTATATAGTATCCTTTCATATTTTTTTGTAGAACTATTTTGTGATGATGAATTCCTTTAACTTTTGCTTATCAGAAAAGTTTTGCATCATTCCTTCAGTACTGAATGATAATCTTTCAGGGTATAGTATCTTAGATTGAAAATCCCTTTCTTTCAGCACTTCGAATATATTATGCCATTTCCTCTGGCCTGTAGAGTTTCAGTTGAGAAATCTGCTGACAGTTTAATGGTGACTCTTTTGTATGTAACTTATTTTCCTCTGACTGCTTTTAAGATTCTCTATCTTATAGTTTTGACATTTGGTGACAATGTGTCTAGGTGTAGGTCTGTTTGGGTTTCTTTTATTAAGAAGTCTTTGAGCTACTGAGTATGGAGGTTTACTTCATTCTTCAGGTTAGGGCAATTCTCAACTATTATTCTTCAAATGCAGTTTCTTTCCCCTTTTCTCCCTCTTCTTTTGAGACCCCTATGATGCAAATGTTGTTTCTGTTGATGTTATCCCACAGGTGTCAAATGCTGGTCATTGTTTCTTTGCATTCGTTTATCACTTTGTTGGTTTACTTGAGTGCATTCCTCTACCTTATCTTCTAGCTCACTGATTCTATTGAAGCCTCCATCCATTTCATTGTTGAATTATTCTATTGAGTTCCTTAGTTCAGCTATTGTATTCATCATTCGTTTGACATCTTGCTTCATTTCTTCTTTCTTTTTTGTTGTACATTTTTTCTTCCTCTATTGTTTTGTTGATTTCCATGAGAATGTTTATCACGGTTGACATCTAGTTTTAAACCACCGTGGTCAGAGAAGATGCTACTCTGTGAAATTTATTCACAGGTAGTAGGCAGTCATCTGTTGTATTCAAATGTTCTGTTGGGTTTTTGATTGGATCCATTATTTCATATATATTTCTGTGTCTTTGCTATATTTGATATCCTGTTTATGTTTCTGGGGATTAGGTTTCCCTGTAATGATGGCCTTGTGTAGGGTATCAACTTGCACTGTGTAAGCCTATATCTTGGTTTAACACTGGAATTTCTTGAGTTTCGTGGCACCGCCATTGGTTGGATTTGTTGATATTCTTATGTGGATCCCCTTTGGGACCTAAGAGTTTAGCCTGTGGGGTTTGAGTTTGTGTGGGGGATACAGAGCGTTCCCACATTGTTCTAGTTCTGAATGTTAATGACCATCTTGCTGTTGGCCCACAATCTACAGTCAGGCTGCAGTTTTGCTTCCATCCACAGGGTTGTACTAGTGGGTAGCCTTGAAGATTCCTCCCTTTGGGAAACTGTCTTCTTTTAAGCCTGTGGGTAGAATTTCTGGTGGGCTGGTCATGTGGCTCCATATTTGGTAGGAGAGGGTGGGGGTAGGGAATTCTCTATTTGCCTTCCAGGTATGGCAGTGCCCAGTGTAATTTTCTTGATGGGCCTCCTGTTCAAACCACAGGGCTCCTTCAGTTTTGTGTGGAAACCCTCTCCCCTGGCTATGTGTCCTGGTCCCGTTGGGCGGGTTTTCTGGTGCTTTTTTCCCCCTGGGAGGCAGGGTTCTTCCTGCAGTTTCCTGGACTCCACTGTGGCCCAAATTCTGAATCCTGAATTTGCAGTGTAGCTCTGAACCCTAATGTTTTTCGCCTACCGTTTATGGTCATGATTGCTCCTGTGTCTCTATAGCCTCTGTGCCTGCTTTTCTTTAGTGTTTGTTTCTGGAGAATAGGTAAGTTCCTAGTTACTCTGTGGCAAGAACATGAGTCTGCCTCCTACCAGGTCGCTATCTTGAACAGAAGTCCTACAGTGTCTTTTTAACAATTTTTTTTACAGGAAAGGTGCAGGGAGGAATAAAGGTGAGTAGACAGTCAAGCAGGTAGAATGAGGAAGAAGCACTTTGTTTATTTTATTTAGTTGTTAATCTTGGTTGTTTCCTTTAGTCTGATCTTGAACTGGGGACCTTGGGATGTATAAGGACTACTCCCATGTGGGCATGCCTACACTGCCATTTTTAAGCCATCTGCAATTATTTTTAGTCTAATATCTGAGGTAGGGTATTGGCCTATACAATTTTTGGTATGGTTTATTTCCAGGATTGGTTTGAATTGTTTAAGACTTAGTATTCCAGTTTCTTTTTTTCAGGTGTAGCTTGGGACACAAACATTATACAAAATCAATAGACTTAAACACTCTAAGAGAAAATTTATGCATGATTTTGCTTTCTAGTCAAGTAAAAAAGTCATTCTTTTCATGAATTTCATTATATCATTTGAAGAGATAATTTTGATATAATGGCAACCACAGTATCAATACTATTTTGAGTGTTATTAGTCGATATTTCTTTTTTATAAGCATTTCCATGTATCTGTAATTATACACATTATTAGTATATAATATTTCATCATTTAAGAGATTTGCTATTTTCTTGACATTTTATTAAAATCAAACACATTGAAAGGACATTATATATGTTCAGATGTATATTATTTTAAGTCAATATCTGTATATACTAAATTAAATTCACCATTATAAGTCTAATTCATTATTATCATGCATTTAACCTCTTTTACCTGATTAATCTTCTCCCCTTACCTTCTAATAATCACTAATTTAGTCTTATAGCCTAAACATTTATATTTGCTTTATTTGCTTCATTTGTTATGTACTGCATATGAGTGAAATCAGTGTTTCTTTTCCTCTTCCTGACTAATTTCACTTAGTATAATACCTCTAGATCATGCATGCTAGCAGGCATTCTTATTTTTATGGCTTATTAGTATCCCATTATATATTACATATTATATATATTTATGTATATACACACACACATATTTATCACATTTTCCTTATCTAGTTACCTGTTTGTTGATGGTCACTTAGGTTGTTTCCAGCTTTTGGCTATTATACGTAGTTCTGTCATGGATATATGGACCATATAACTCTTTGGATGAGTGATTTTTTGTGCAATATACAGGAGTGGAATAACTGGATTGTATGGAATTTCTGAGGAATTTCTAAATTGTTTTCCATAATGACTGCACCAATTTATCTTTCCACCTACAATGTACAAGACTTCCTTTTCCTCCACATCCTCTTGGACAGTTGTTGTTTCTTGACTTTTGGATAATAATTCTCATGGGTATGTGATGGAATCTCATTGTTGTTTTGATTTGCATTTCCCTAATGATGAGAGGAAGAACATCTTTTCATTGGTATGTCTTAGGAAAAGTGTGTATTCAGATATTCACATATTCTGCCCATTTTTGTTGTTGAGTTTTGTGAGTTCTTTATATATTTGTATAGTAATCTTTTGTCAGCTGTATGATTTGCAAATATCTTCTTCCTTTCAGTAAGGCTTTTTGTTTTGATGAGTTTTTTCACTGTACACTAGCTTTTTCATTTGCTGTAATCTCATTTGTTTAATTTTGCTTTTGTTTTCCTTGCCCTCCTTACCATTTTAAACAGCATTGCATTGAACACCTTTATGCCCATGATTTATTTAAACATTTTTTCAGTATTTTATCACAGTAACTTTGCTTTACAAATTAAAATAAACTTCTATGTGTTTCCCCTATGTGCAGTTTCCCCATTCCTCAGATATATCAACACACCCTGCTTTCCACCAAATCACCAAGTGTTCTTCACCATTGTCTGGTGGGCTCCATCGCCACTTGTCCCCCAACCCTCATTCCCTATTGGTAACCTCAGTTCTATTGCAAGTGTCCAAGGGTTGGTTTTATTTAGTCTGTTCCTTTGTTTTGTCTATTCACATTCCACCTATGAGTGAGGTCATCTGGTATCTATCTTTCTTGTTTTGATTTGTTTCACTGAGCACAATCCCCTCTAGTTCCATCCACATTGACTCAAATGACAGGGCTTCATCTCTTCTAAGGGCTGTGTAGTATTCCATTGTGTATTTGCACCACATCTTCTTGATCCATTCATCTGACATTGGGCACTTAGGTAGTTCTCAGTTCTTTACTATTGTGAATAGGGCTGCAATAAACAAGGGGGTGCAAACATATCTGCAAATTAGTGTTTTTGTGTCTTTTGGGTAAACACCAGAAGTATGTGTCCTTTTTTTTTTACTTCTTTAGAATAACTTAAAATGGTAGATTCTCAGAATCAGTGTTAACTGGATAAAACAAATAGAAGTTCCATTTCGTTGTATTTATTTCTACCTGACTTTCCAAAAGAATGATTTCATCTTTATATTGTGGCACATCTGAGCAACCAGCATCATTGCAGCCTTGCTTTGAGAGCCTGTTACCAATGTTGGATTTGTGTATCTCATTCACTTTATTGCATAACTGAATAAATGAACACACATGCCCCATGGACAAATTCATATGCCAGTTATTCCTATAGGGTAGATACCAACTTCATATTATTTATGAAGTGATTGACAGAGTGGGGCAGAAAGCAGAAACTTTGAGGGTGGTCATGCACTGGAGCACAGAAGGAGGAAGCACCAACAAGTTATGGGGGTGTGGTGATAGTGCTTTGAATCTTTGAGATGATCTTTTTAAAACATTATTTAAATTTTTTTTCAAGTAAGTTAGGAATGAAGGTGAGCAAGCAAGCAGGCAGGAAGAGAGAGGAGGAAGTATTTTATTAATTTTTATTTAGCTGGACATCTTGTTGGTTGTCCTCGGCTTGGGACTTAGACTGAGGATCTTGGGAGTGCCGTGGGCTGTGCTTAGGTGGGAGGTCGTTGGTCTAACCCTCACTCTAGGGCGTGACCCAGAGGATCTCCCAGGTGTTGTTGTTTCTTTGGCTTTTATGTAGTTCTTGCAGGGTTTCTTAGATTTACGAACTGGTGGTGTCAAGAAGGGCTCTACTGCGATGTTTTTGATACAGCAGTGCCTGTATCTGTCGCACATGAACAGCGTTCTTTCCAGGGAGCCACACTCCAGCTTGCAGTGTCCTGGGACCCTGCGTCCACAAGTTGTTCCACCCCCATAGGCTGCAAGGGAGAGTCAAAGATGGGAGAAGGCAAGGTTGGAAGCAGCACAGAGCCTGCCCATGTTGGGATCCCATGGGAGTGTTTGGCTTCTTATTTGGAAAAGTTTACTTAAGATATTGGGCAAATGGAGAAGCAGTTAGGTCTTCTGCCTCCTGCCCAGTGCAATCCACATATAGGTCACCAGGGCCTGACTCAAATTCTTATTGTAGGTAATATTTTCTGAACGGATTGCAGAAAACCTTGGAAAGTGGACAGAGTGTGGGCAGGGACTTTGTGGCTGGTTCTGCAGAATAGGTAAGTGAGTTGGGTGGGAGCCAGGTCTTCATTGAGGGGGAGGGGGAAGCATGAACACCTGAAGAGGGGCATTGAGGCTATTCTCACTCATCCCACAACCTCCCCTCTTATGGTGTTTCTGCTTTCTTTATTCTCAGGGAATAGAAATCTAAATACTCGTTAACCCAGGGCAAAAAAGGAAAAAAAAAAAAAAAAGGTCATACCATTCTTCAAAAGCATTCCAGGGAAAAATAATAGATGCTACTGACAAGGTACATTTGCCTTCATTCACTACCCACGACACCTTGGGCTCAGATCCCAGGGCTGCGCCTCGGTGCTCTGTCAGCCATGGGCTCACAGAACCCATGTCTCTGAGCACCTCCTGCTCATCTGGCTTCTGCACACCGGTTGCCTTGCTCTCTGATCTCTTCTCTCGGCCTGTTCATTCTCTCCTGGCCTCAGGGTTCGAGATGAGTACCTCGTTTGCCAGTCAGTTGGTGTGGACCTCTCCTCTAGCAGGTCTCTCGCCCTGCCTGCCAGCCCTCTGTTGGTCATGTGGACGGTCCCCTCTGTCTCTTTCCTCCCAGGCTCCCTCTCGCCTCTGAGCACTAACCTGGGGATCTCCAGGGATAGGAAAGGTAGAGAGATGCCTTCTCAGCATCTAGGGAACTCCAACAAGCACAAGATATTCTGGACCAGGCTGATTCTCGTTTTAGAAGAAGAAAAAGTTGTGAAACTAATTTTTGTACCGGGTTGTATGGAATGATGCCTGGGGATGGTGTGTTCAGGCCAGTGGGGAATGTGGGGGAGTCTAGCCCTAACCAGGAACTCTGTGGGGTGAGCCCTGCCTTCTTCCATTCTGGCTTGGCTGTCACCAGAACAATCAGATATGCTGTGCTCCTGGCTCCCAGCTCTTCCCTTCCCCTCCTCCGTCCACGTTACCTGGGATCCCCTGGTCCAGGAATCCGAGGACTGAAAAGACCAGTGGCAGGAACTTCATGGCGGAAGGGATGGCCTGGGGAGCAGGTGGAGGTTGAATGGAGCCGGGGCTATGCGTATAATGTGCATTTATAGGACTCATGGGATGCCAGGATGTGAGGCAGTGAAGCAGAGGGAGCGTTCTGGTCACCCAGAACAGTCAGACCAAGTCAGACTGTCTACGAGACCACAGCCTGGACTGATTGACTGAGCACCTGTATTCAAGGCTGTGGGGAAGGGGTGCAAAACAAAGAGCATCTGTCCCCAGGACTCCCTCTTCAACAGTCTGCTTTCTAGCCAGTGTTGGCCAGGGTGTAGGGAGGGAAAGGAACACACTTCTGTGGCCTGGAGTGTGAACTGGGACACTTGTTTTTGGAGAGCAATTTGGGTGTGCATCAAGACAAGATGGCAGGTTTATTATAAAATGATGTAACTCAGTCAGAAGAGATAGGTAGGGCAAGGTCTGGGAGGGGGTTGGGAGCTTCCATGCCCTCTCTGGGCACCTCTCTCCTGCCTGTGTTCACCAGTCAAAGCGCTCTGCAGCCTTCTTTTAAGTTTTCTGAAAGCTTCATGGTACAGGCGTGGATGACTGCATCATTAGGCAGTGGCAGTTGATTCAGCTTCCCTGCCAGCCACTCTTCCTTCTCCAGAGTCAGTGAAAACATGAATAGGGAATTCGATTGCTCTTTAATTCTTTGATTACTGCCAGGAAAACAGCATGTAGCTTGGCGTACAGAGAGGATTTGTTTTTATCTTCTTCCATCAGAGCGGCAGCTTCCAGGTGAGGTACTGTCCGTTCACCTTGGAACTGCCGTCCACACGCCAGGTCGCTCTTCCTGGTCAGTCAAGGGCTGTTTGAGGGCACTGTCCAGTGGCAATAGAATCCAGCAGCAACTTCTGACACGGTTTCAGAGTCAGCTCTGGGGGAAAGAGGCTCCTGCCTGTGAGTCTCTCCTCCTTGCACTCCCAGGCAGGATGAGTCTGTAGCAACCCTTTCTGTTTTATGATGAAACTATTCTGGAAATGACCATCTGGATGTAACATCATCTTAGACTTGGCATTGTCAGATTTTCAGTTCAATTATATCTTTTAGCCAGAGAGGTAGCTTCAGGTAACACTATCCTATAGCAAGTCGTAAATAGTCTGGTAGTCATGGCTGGGAGGCACTCACAGGCTTTTGCCATAAGCGCTGCATTTCTATTCTACACTGAATGGGCTTAACCAACATTCCTGCTTCCCATTTAGCACTTCCAGTTAACATTGTTTGAAAAGTGGATCTACTTACTGTTAGGCTGGCCCAGGGACAAAAGCAGCAGCGGCCATGCCCGGGAAAAGCCAAGCCCGGGGAAAAAGGTGGATGACGTTAGAATAAGGGATGTGACCCCAACACCTGGATTCACAGGGCCAATCCCAATCGCCATATGGGAAGCCCGCGAAATTCCTCTGCTTAAAGAGCCGGTCCCCCTTTGTTCTGGGCGCGACTTCCAAGTCCGCGACTTCCCGGCCCTCTGCGGACTTGGGAGTTTCGCCCCGGTGTGCAAACCCCAATAAAGCCCTGGCTATTCGACATTTTTTGTCTGATTGAGCTTTTCTTCTCGTGGAGCCCAGAAAAACCTTACAACATTCAAGGCGAGTTATTTTCCTATTTTCCTCAAACACTCTTGAGGGTGTTTTTATAGTTGTGCTTGAAATCCTCTTTCACTTCTTTTTATGCATTTTTTTTTTTTTTTTTTTTTACATTTTCGTGATCGTGGGAATTTCCACCTCCCTAGTTTTGTTGTTCTTGTTGATGATGGTAATGATGACGACGACATGTGTGTGTTAGCTATTATCAGAAGAATACAGAACTGAAAATGCAATCTCTCAACCCAGAAAACTGTAAGGAAACAGTTTTGTCTTCGAATAAACATTAAACCAGAATGTGATGTGCATCACAGGCAATCTGCTAAAAGATTGGAAAGTGTGAAAGAAATCTCTCCATTTTTGAAGCCAAGCAGATACAGCTCCTTACCTGCATGTTCTCAGGATAGACAGCTCTCAAGCAAGAGGACTTGAAAGTACCATTTGTCACACACAGTGCATCCAAGAGTCATCTGATAATTGGAGCGATCATCTGCATTTCCAGACTGACTGCAAACAAAACTCGCATACCCTGTGTTAAGCAAGCAAAATTTATCTGAGTGAATGCGAAGATTTAATTGACTTTATTAGGTGGTTCACGAATCAGGCAGCAGCCCATCTCGCAAACAGAAGTGAACTCTAAAGAGCTGCACAAATGTGAGTGTTTTGTAGACAAGGAAGGGTGAGGCCAGGATTAGAGTGATTGTTTCAGGTGAGGTCAGGGGTCTACCTGGCAGATTACTTGGTCAATAAATTCTTAACTAACTGGGTCAGAGTACATTCCTGGGAGACCAGACTTGCGATAAAGTTAAGTGAGTCTAAATTTAGTGATGTGGGCTCAGCATAAATGACTCAGCTTTTAGCCTATTTCTCTGTCTTTCTGTCTCTGTCTCTACCTGTTTCTCTCTGTTTCTCTCTCTCAGCATTTGTGACTGGAGGTAGTTTTACAACCGGGCGCAGGAGGCCCAGGAATCTGTTAAAGTTAAGCTCCTGCCTTCCTACAGAACTGGGAGAGAGGGGAGCCATCGTCCCTGATTTAAAAAGGCAACAGCCAAGGTCTTTGAGAAAGACATTCCTGGGTTGTCAAGCTCTCAAGAAGCCTATTTATATTTTAACAAAGATAGACATGCATTTTAAAGAGACAGACGTTTTCAAAAGTAGATGCCCAAAGAAGGTAAGGAGAGTTTGTCTCTTCCCTTATTTTCAAAGGGGAGAGTTGAGTCTCTCATTTTTTATTTTTATTTATCCTTACACTATTCTGCTTGCTGTTAGCTCTAGGGAGAAATCTGGAGCTGTTACAAATTATTCTCACTATGTATTTGCTCTTCTAATTTTAAAAAGTACCCTTCAAATTTTAAAAAGTGAATTTTAATGTTTCAGGTTAGCTGATTGAGTAGGTTATTTTTATCTTCCTTTTGTGTGTTTGGTTTTAATTACACAAGTAATAAATAATATACTTTCTTTTAAATGTACCACTGAACACTGATAAAATTACTAAAATACGTGCTCTCTTGTATAGTAGCAGTTAGGTCCACCACCTCTGGCCGAGTGCAGTTTACATACAGCTCAAAGACCCAGTTTCAAGTCCCAGGGTGGGGGGAACAACCAAGATGAACACCTAAATAAAAATAAACAGTATGGAGATTTCTCAAAATAATAAAGATGGCATTCCCATTTGATCCATCAACCCCACTCCTAGGCATATACCCAGAGGAGACAAATCTCTAATCAGTAAACATATCTGCTCTCCTATATTCATAGCAGCACAGTTTACAATAACCAAGACCTGGAGACAAACTAACTAAATGTCCGTCAACAGATGACTGGATAAAGAAGTTGTACATGTACTCAATGGAATTCTATGCAGCTGTTTAAAAGGACAAAAAATGTGCCCTTTTCAACAATATGGTTGGAACTAGAGGAGATCATATTATGCAAAATAAGTCAGAAAGATAAAGAGACGTACAGGCTGGTTTTACTCATGTGGAATATAATGAAACAAAACCAAAACAAGCAGACAAACCCCAGGAAAATTCACAGGCTACAAGACTTGGTTACAGGGGCATCAGAGGAGGGAGTGGTGAAGGGCACTAGAACACTAGTGATGGATGCATGTGAAAAGCAGAGATGCAATCTCAATATCCTAAAGTGAATATAGCAATATAAATGAAAGAAACAAATTTGTTACTAAAATATTTTTTTAAATGTTAAATACATTGTTAGCGTAGAACTTAGAAATCCTATCCCTGGATATTTATCATAGTGAAATAAGATCTTATAAAAATTTGAAAGTAGCATTGTGAAAAAAAGAGATAAAAAATTCCTAAGTTGAAAACAATAGAAAAAAAAAGAAATGAAAAGAAAAGAAAATGAAAAACTTAATTAAAAAGAATGAAAAATTGTGAATAAATGTTTAGAGGAAATTTGTGATAGCCAAAATACTACAAACAATGCAAATGACCTCTCAGGAATGAAAGGATAAGACACCTGTATTAGCGGTGCTCTGATGACTCAGGTGCTGAACAACAAAAGAAATGAATGTTTCTTCTTCCACTTTCTCTCTGTCCCTGCCCGCCTGGCTGCTTGCCTTCATTCCTGCCTGTTTCTTTTCTCTCCTCTTGAAACAAAACAAAACAAAACAAAAAACCACCCAACCCCTAGAATTGAGTACTACCCAGCTATAAACAAGAGTGAGTTATTAATAAGTAAAGAAAATTAGGTGAATCTCAAGCGCATGTTGAATGAGAAAGGTCAGTTTCAAAACATTAAATGCTGTTTGATTATATTTCTGTGATATTTTCAAAAAAGACAGAACTATTGTGATGGAAAGCAGATCAGTGGTTGTAGGAGTTATAGCAGGAGAACTTGAATGCACAGGGTTATTTCTTAGGGTGATGAAATTATTTTTTGTTTTCTTTATGGTAGGGGTTGCATGAATCTGAATGTGTTGAAATTCATAGAGCCTCACCAAAAGGAAAAAAATGGCATTTACTCTGATGGTAAATAAATTTTAAGAAATAATTATATCATACTGTACTTACTGTTTTTCAGCTTTCCTTTAAAATTTTATGTTTAAGACTTAAAAAAGTAGATTTCCATTATTTTCAATTTTTACTTAACGATTCATATAAGCAGTATCTTATTCAGTCCCCAATTGTTAGATGCAATTTTATTTTAACTGCTTTTCCTTTTAAGAACAAAATGGGAATGAAATTTCTGATTATGCCCCTTTGTGCATGTGGGCTATTAGCTAATGTGTTTCTGGATAAAGTAAATGAGTACTGTTTTGAAAGAATTACACACATTAAAAATTTTTCACATATAAGACCAAATTACTTTTCAGAACTATTCACAATTTTATTGCCAGAATCTTATTAATACTTAAAAATATTTGCCAATATTTTAAGTAGAAATTTTAGGATCTTAAAAAACTTTGCACTGATCAATACAATCAAACCTACTTTCTTTGAAAAGTTCAGTAAAATAGATGTATCTTAGAAAAGGCTGGGCAAGTTCAGTTCTGATATTTTTTTGTTGCTACTTCTTAGCTCATAAGCTTTAAAAATTTTCTGTTCTCTACTAAGTGCTCTTAAGAACTATATAACAGCATAACATAATAAAATAATTTTTCATCTGATTCTCACTGTTACCTATCCTCATGTAGATGGCATATATAGCACTCCTATTATGGTTCATTTCCAAAGTTTTGTCATTTATTTAGTTTTTTTGACCTATACACCATTTAAAATATTTTCAAATTCTACTTCATATAAATTTAATATATTTCTAAATTTTAACTTTTTTTATATTGTAGTTTATAGAATTATATTGTTTCTCTTGGAATGTTTAGAATATGCATGCATTACAATAATAATTTTAGCAGTATTTCACATATGCTTTAAACATGTATCTTTTGTTGCTTAATAGTTCTATATGTGCATTCAATCTACATGTGCATTGAGATATTTAAATGTTTTTCTAATCCTTTAAGATACTATGCCTTTGCACTTTTTGCTTAGTTTAATAATTCCTGAGAGACATGTAAAGATTTGGAACTTAATTGTAGATTCATTTATTCACTGGTTCATTTTTTGGGGAAATTACATCTCTATTTCTTTTCTTTTTTTTATATTTATTGAGGTTACTTTGATTTACAAAATAACATAAACCCATATATGTAGGCTCACCATTTGTCAAATATATGATAACACACTACACCCGCCAGTAAATTACCAAAAGTCCTCCATCACTTTCCATTGAACCCTACTACCACTTCCACCATTTCTCACACCCTCAACCCTTTCCCAATGGTAACCTCAGTTCTGTTGTCAATGTTCAAGGGCTGTTTTCTGTTTTATCTGTTCCTTTGCTTTGTTTATACTCCACATGAGTGAAATTTTCCAGTATCTGTCTTTTTCCTTCTGATTTATTTCACTTAGCATAATCCCCTCTAGTTCCATCATGTTGCTGCAAATGACAGAATTCCATCCTTTTCAGGGCTGTGTAGTATTCTATCGTGTGTGTGTACCACATCTTCTGTATCTATCAATCTGATATTTATTCATTTTTATACATTTATAGTAATTAATTTTAATGTACTTTGTTTTATTTTTGAAACTTTACTTTTTTAGTTTTTCTTCATGGATTCTAGGTTTGTCATACAAAACACAACTTGATCTCAGTTTTTGTTTTTTATTTGCCAGACTGTAGGGATTGGGGCTAGAGAGATGAGTCAGTGCTTAGAGTGAGTGTGAATCCAGACTTGTAACTAGCTTTGGTAATAGAACATGCCAGAAGAGATGATATGTTGGTTTGAACTTCATTGGAGACGTCAAGAAACCTTCCCAGCTCTCTCTTGGAATCATGCTTTATTGACCTGAAGACATGTCCAGCCTGTCATATCTTTTAGAACATGATAATCCATTCCAACGGAGTCCCTTCTAGACCTGCCAGCACTCATCCATGTGACCTTACCTTGAAGAGAACTCTCTGAGCCCATTCAAATTTCTAACTCACAGAAGTATGACTTCATTTAAAACCACCAAGTTAGGGGCTATATACTGGAAACTGATACACAGGAATACCTCAATATTTTTTTTGTACATTGTTTTCTTTCTTTAAATAGTATTTAAAAAATGTGAGTCTGAGTGTGCAGTCTATTTTGATTTCATCTCAGTTCCTGGAGTTAGAAGCTTGATTAGATTCAGGTTTAACTTTTTTTCTCTTTTGGTAAAACTGCTTTGAAGGTAGTGGTGTATACTTTGATCAGGAAGCACATATGTCTTTGATAGACCCACAACGAAAGAGACCCAGACAAGGGAGTTGATACATTCTGAGGCACAAATTTGTTGTCCCATATACAGGCCGAGAAAGCTCCTTTTCTGAGAAGAGACAGAAAAGAGCAATCCAGGGAAAGTCTCGAGAGAGAGTTTTTTAAGCGGGTAGTTGCTGACTAGCATGGAGGAGGCTAGAGGTGGAATTCTGATAAGGCCGTCTAACTGAGCTGTGGATTTAGGGGTAGGGAGTCGATGGGCTGGAATGTTAGGCGAGCTCAGAGCGGTGGGGATGGAGTCTTTGAGTTCGGTAAATAGGAGGGGTTTGAACAGCATCTGGTCTTGCTTCAGACTGCAAAATGTTTCATTTCTCATGCTTGGCTGGAAATGACAATTTTCAGTTTTTTGTTTTCTTTTGTCTCCTGTATCAGTCTTAACTGTTCCTTATGCTGTGGTTTTGACAGCCATTAATGACCATTGCCCAGAGCCAGGAATTCATCAGAGGTTACAAAATGATGATCTTCAATTCTATTTTCCCTTCATTTATTAGCTGGAAATATTTTTAAAAAGCAAATATTTCAGCAATAATTTGATTCTTCTAAAGTATAGTTTACAGGAAAGTTGGGAAAATTCTTAATTTTTCCTTGCCAGTTTTAAACATTTGATACTTCCATTAATTGTGTCTATTATTTGTTACTGAGACTCACCTTGCTCCTTCTTTGTCAAGAGAGCCTCTTCAAGTAGATTCCTTTGTTTTTTTGACACAAGGCCAGGGGTTTTAGATGTTTTTTTTTTACTATGATAAAAAATTCCTGGCATATATTTGTATATTTGTTTCAGGCGCAGAAATAGCAATTTTTTTTCAAGAAGACTTTGGGAAATCGTACTTAGAGATCACGTCGTTGATAAATTTTTCTAGACTTTTTGAGTGGGCAAAGGTAGAAAAAAAATCTAAAAAATAAAACACATTTTGAGTGTTGTGGACTGAATGTTTGTCCACCTCTACCCCCACCACTGTCCCAATTCAGATATTAGAGCCCTAATTTCTAATGTGATGGTGTTTGGAGATGAGGTCTTGAGTTGGTAATCAGGTCTTGAAGGTGGAGACCTTATGGATGACATTAGTGCCCTTATCAGAAGAGATGGGAGAGCTGGCTTCTTTTCTCTGCCACCAGAAGATTCAAGTCAGACGTCATCTACAAGTTAGGAAGAGGGACCTCATGGGGGAAAAGCATCCTGTAGCACTTTGATCTCAGACTTCAAGCCTCAAGAAGGCAGAAATAAAAGTTTGGTGGTTAAAACATTTTGTCTGTCTGTGGTTCATTTGTTTCAGAAGCCCAAAGTGACTAAGGCAATGAGTCTATACTAAACCTTCCAAATCAAATTAAGGATTTTTAACCTAAATTTCTATTTCTTATATCTGTCAATGACATCAACATTCATTTGTTTTTATCTCACAATATGTGCATTAAAGTCTCTGTATAATTACTGAAAACATTTGCAATTTTTTTTGTCCTTAGGCAGTCTTCCACTGAGGAATTATTCTCAAATTGTTCTTTTTCTTCTTCCTCCTCCTTTTCTTTTCTCTTCTTCTCCCCCTCTCCTTCCCCCTTCCCTCCCCATTCCTCCTTTTCTTCTTGTTTCCTCCACCTCCTCTCCCTTCTCTGTTCTTCCTGAACAAATCCGCTTTTATTTACATTTCAGCAAATTTAAACCCATCAAGGGTACAGCATCACATGGATTCATATCCAATGGCCTTTGCAGGAAAGTTGCTTCATATTTTGGCAGTAACCACACCACTGTTTTCATGGGTGTGAGTTCCCTTTGCTCAGATCCTCTGGTTTTGGTCAGTTTGCCACCAGGAGTCACCGCGCTGTCCTTGGCCGTGTTCACATAAGTGCATCTCCTGCTCAGACAGACTTCAGCTTCATCTCAAGCACAGAAGCACTGTGCGTTCTCTCTGGTTCTGGAAACATTGCTGACAGCCAGCAAACACGGCCTCAGAACACAGTCTTCCAGATGTCTGTGCTGTCTTAGAAGCCCTGTTCCCAGCAGTCAGAAACCTTTGGCTGGCAGGGCCTCGGAGCAGCACCGGGGATTCGTCCAGCCGGTGGTCGAGCCCACCCCGGTCATTTGCCCCAAATTCAGGAGCAGAAGCTCCTCTCTCAGATTCTTTTAAAGACACTACAAATAGTTCTTTCTGTGGTTGTGCCAATTCAACAGACTGTTTAAATTCTTTTTTCTTTTAATTTTTAGAGATTGCTTTCTTAATTTTGTTATTTTTGTATTGGTAAAATATTTTGGGGCACTCTGGTGGAGCAGTGGTTGGGTCAATTGCCTCCAAAGGAGCAAGCCACGTACCTCTGGGTTCTGAGTTTGAGTTCTGAGTCCAGGGGGAAACAACCAGTGTGAACAACTAAATAAAAATAAATAAAGATGCTTCCTCATCCTCTCTCTTCCTTCCTGCCTGCCTACTCAACTTCATTCCTGCCTGACCCTTTCCTTAACATTTTTTAGGTGATTCCAAGTTTGAACTGATAGAGGGAGAGTTCAGAATGGGAGGCCGCCTATCTGCAGTCTCCTCAGTAGTTTTACAGGCTTCCGAAATCAGCAGGGAGGAGCCCTGTGTCTTTGGTTGTCTAGAAACTGCTTAAATTGTAGAGGGATTTAGGGCCCCAAAAGCAACATTCTGTTTCCCTTTGAGACCAAAACCTTCTAGACCAATAAAGGCCAAGGGGGACTTTGGATGCCCTGAGTCACACCTAATAGGCCCTTTCTTGAGCACTAGAGGCCAAAACTTATCTTATTAATTAATCTTCTGGAAAAATTCCTGCAATCATCGACTTAATGTTTTCCCCAAGACAAGGAGCCTGACCACCAGAATGGCAGAGGCCACGTCACAGATCTGGAGAACTTCCTGGAAAATACCCTCATTTCTTCTGCTTTCAAACTTCCTTGTGAGGTCTATTCTCTTGCTAATTACAGACACTGGAAAGGGGGTCCACCCAGAAGCCCCCTCCCAAGAGTACAAATCCAACCAGCCTCCAGACTTCAGGGCAGTTCTTCCTGCCCAGGAGACTCTATCTCCTGCTTTTTGCTTTTTTTCTCCACCATTTTCTCTAATAAAGTTATAAAACTGAATTCTAATGCTCAAGAATTTTTTTCTTGAACCATTCACTGCTGGACCCCAGAGCCCTCACATCATCTTCTTCAAAATAGGGTGGATTCAGAGAAGTCTCACTTACTTCCTTGCTCTCTCCTCTAGAATCCACTTAAACACTTTCTGCCTTTTAAAAATAGATATAGCTAATGCTTTTGTTTCTGTCTCACCTCTCTCCATTACTCTCTTCTCAGTATGGAGCTTCCAGGTTACCTAAAGGCAGTGAGACCAGGAAGGAACAAGAGAGCAGCAACAGCCGGAGGCAAGAACTTCGTGCCTGGGAGAAAGCAATGAGGTGACAGGAACAGAGTTACCTATGTCACTTGCCCGAGGCTCCTTATTAGACTTCAAATGAAATTAAAAAGTCATCGGGAGGTGAACCAGCGATAAAGCAGAAATCTGCCATCTGGGCAAATAGTTTGATCAGAATCTCCAATTGGCTACTGCGCTCTTTTACTTGTCCTCAGAAAATACCTAGGGGATTAGCATCCAGTCTTTGAAAACACAATTTCTGATTACTGTTGACAAAGGTGAGGCAAAATGCTGTGTACTCTTCTTTGGAGTTTAAATGAACACAATCATTTTGAAGTGTGCCAATGTATAGTCCATGCCCAGAACAAAATCAAAACTATACTTGCCCTTCGATGTGGAATTCATGCACACAAGTATAAATGGACACATTGTAAGTCCTATACGGCAGCTGTCCCTTGCTTTTGGGAAGTCTGGGTGAGTGACTCCAGTTTGTTTTTATGAAGGACTGACATAGAACCCATTTTTGCTAACTGAAGAGGATTTCCACTTTTATGGTGAAAGGGTGAAAAACAAACAAACAAAAAACCACCCAGGATGGTGTGGCAGCAGTTTTCTAGAGATAGTGGCACTCAGGAAGATGGAGTGGCCCTGCTAAGGCCCTGCTCTGGGACCTCCTTTCTAGTGGTGTGACAGCATTCCCGCTTGAATTCTCTGTTACTGTGGCTTTAGGTCTTATGAGCCATTTAGTGTAAGCTAGTAGGTTATTATTTGCATCTGGGAGCATTCGACTTTTTCCCATGTAAATGAATGTCAAGTGCTTCTTTGCTTTACACCATTTTGGTGAATAAAAGTTTTCAGAGGAATGCTCTACTTTTGGATAGTGGGAGAAATCTGTATTTCCTTCTTAGCGTTATTCATAATGAGGTTTGAACATCTAAATGTCCATCAATGGCAGATTTTCTAATTTATGGTAAACACATGAGAATTGCATGTAGCTTTAAACAGTGACAGTAATTGAGGACTTATAAAAATCTTTGATTTATTAAGTGAAAAAAGAAAGTTATGAGAACATATATGTAGGTTCAGGACTGCTCAGAGTTAGGCGAGTGAGCAAGCAGAGAATTTGAGGGTAAAGGAATGGAGCCGACCAAGGAAGGTCCAGAGGAAGGAGGCTGGAGAGAGGGTCGTCAGGCCAGGTTACAGTTCCTGATTGGGCCAGGTGAAATTGTCCTTTGAAGTTATTGGTGGGCTTCTTCAACTGTCACTGTTCCATTGTTCCTTTGTACTGACGGTCTGTCCTGGTCATGTACTACATGTGGGACATGTCCTGCATGTCAGACTCATTGATCGGCTTTCCTTCTTGCTCCAGATGATTGCATTTCTTTGCTTGGCTGGGTAGTGTCAGGGACAACACACTGCCCTGATATCAGAACTTTGATCCCTGGCCTAAGGCTTGCTCTTGTGGGGGTCCTGACTCTTAGGAGTTGCTTACTTCAAAGAAGATCATCACTGCAAAGGTCATCTGTATCTGGCAAAGAAGTAAACTGCTACTTGCTGGAAAAAGCTATTGTGCGGGACCCTCAGAAGAGTCTGCTTTGGGTGCACCCTGGTGGCCTAGGGGTCTAGCACCCCTAGGAGCAGTTGCACGTACATCCCAAGGTCCAGGATTCAAGGCCCAGGACTGGAAAACAACCAATGTGAACAGCTAAATAAAAATAAAGTGTTTCCTCCTCTCTTCCTGCCTGCACCTTTCTTTTCTTTTTGTTTTAGAGAAGTGTCTCTGGAACAGCGAGGGCACTTCAGGGTGCTATCGGTGGTTGCTCACTTTGGAGGACTCAATGGCACCTTTAGGTGCTTCATCAGAGATGCCCTTTGGGGTTGAGGTCTGTGGAGCCATCCTGAAAAGAAGCCTTTCTGATGTGGGGCAGCACCAGACTCATGGGTCCAGTTCCTCTTTCCACCAGAAGTTAGATCCCAAGTTGCTCCATGATTGGGACCATCCCCTCCCCCATGCCTCACTTTTTCCGACTTAGACATTTCCTTACCCGAACTGAGACTTTTGAGGTCATGTCCAGATGGACAGTCAAGGTCAGGAGGGGGAGTTTTGTGATGAGGCAATGCTCTTTGCTTGCACTTTTGCATTTGCTTTTCTTTACAGTTTGGGAGTGCCTGATGTAGGCACTGGTTCCCTTGTGGTCTAGAGCCGTCTGAGCCCCTTGAGATGTGGTCCCTTACAGCACTCTGGAGTCAAAGCCTCTTGCATCCTTGGCTTGAGACTCCTGAAGGTAGAAATGGTAGCTTTTCCACTTTGACTGTCAGCCAAATTTGGCAAAAAGAAGGTGTGATCAAAGTGTAGGGACAGAGTATGGATCTGAGAGGGCTCCTTCAGGACACTTCTTCACGCAGACTGAGCTGGTCAGGAGGGCCATCAGGGTTTGTGTTTGCTGGAGGGTCACATACTCTCCACTGGAGGATCAGTGAATAAATAAGGATCTGAGAGTGGATGGAAGAGAATAGCTCCTTCCCACTGGAAAGAAATTCATGCCCAAGGGTTCAGAGACTGGGGGATGGAAGGAAATGTTAAATACTTCCCCACATACTGTCACAAGCATGTCTTACAGCAGCCTCTGTGCACCTGGGCCTGCAGTTAACTGAAAACCAATGAAAAGATGTGCTTTGTTTTACATCATAATGTACTAATTTAGCCTGTCCCCTGCCGTTAGCATATAATCCCCATGGAAACTAGAATTTATTTATCTTATTCACATGAACCCAAGAGTTAGCAAGCAAGAATTTTGCACTTCCCTGATACATGGTAGGACTTCATTAAACAGGTGTCAATTTAATGAATGGAAGGCCAGAAAAACTGAGATGAATACAGGTTGTCCTCATTTTTATGGAAGGAAGAGGAAGCAAATGTGTGTAACTATGGGTTGGAGAGTGTTCCAGGTGTCTCATGTCAGTGATACCATTTAGCAACTACTGTTAGCAATTACTCAAGGCAAGGAATAGTCTCCCCATTTTGCAAACAAAGTGTTGGAAGGGACAGGAATTCATGTTTATTTGTTTTTTTTTTTCAGTAGAGTTCTTACAATGAGTGTCAGAAATAAAACCTAGACCCACATCAATTTGACTTTAAGCTTGTGTGTTTGAGACGTTATCATGTCAGCTAAGTCCTGGGGTCAAGGCCATGACTAGGGTAATAACAGTAATAACGTAACAGTAATGTTACAAAATGAGGCTGCAGTCAAAGAGTACAAATCAGGAACCCTTCTTAATGAGGCAGCAGGAGGAGAAAGTGGAGTGAAGCCCACAGGGGCCATCATCTAGCTAAAGAAAAAAGCATGCCAAGTGGAACAGGAAAGTCTGCAGAGGAAGTGTGGACAAATGAGAGCCCCAGAGGCTAATGTGGGACAGGGCATCCCTCCCTTTTTGTTACCCTATGACATTGTCTTTTTGTAATAGAAGACCTTTTCCCTGACCCCAATGTAAAAGGTAGTCTGCCAGGAATTTTCCACGGTACTATGGAGGGTGTAGCTATGTCCAAGGACACGTAGACATACTCTCCTCCTATACATAGATGTTAAGAGTTGCCAGTGGAAACCACACATAAAAAGGAGGTGGGTCTTTGCCTCAGAGTATAAGGAGCTCCCCAAAACCCCTGTTGCTCAGCTTTGGGTAACTATATCCCTGAGCCAGTACCAGTACAATAAAGTGCTTTTCTCTACTTGAGTGCCAGCTGTCAGTCTTCTCGCCATCTGGAGGCTCTGCCATAACGTTTTCAAGAGCTAAGGCAATTTTTAAGAATTTTCATTGAAGAAACATTGAAGTATAACATTATATAGGTTTAATGTGTGTATCATTGTAAATCATTGTGAATCCCTCCAGTCACTATTGGGCTCCCAAGACTTAGGAAAAAGACTGGACTTGGATGAGTTTGGCAAGTGTAGTAACAGGGAGGGAATCCAATGCCATTTAGACATGATTGGATTTCTTCTGGGAACACATATCTACCAGGAATTGAAATTATTCTTTGTGTGGCAATTCTTTTCAGTTAGAAAAATGAAACAAAACGTCCAGGAGCATGTTTGAAGAGCTACAATCCAGTATCCCTGGAGTGGAAAAAATTTTGCCTTCTTTAAGGTGATGTTATAATAAAGGATGGGCAGATTAAAGAAGAGTGATCTTTAAATTGAAGGAGGTGATCTTTAGAAAGACCTATGTTAAAAATAAGAATGTGGTGCTTGGGTTGCTCAAAGAGCCCATGACAGAGTTAGGCGAGTGAGCAAGCAGAGATTTAATTAGAGGGTAAAAGAATGGAGCCGACCAAGGGAGGTCCAGACCTGGTCCACCCTGCTGGCTGCCTGGGTTTTTAATGAAAAAACTCACATGGTGAGGAAGGAGATGGAGAGAGGGTCGTCAGGTCAGGTTTCAGTTCCTGATTGGACAAGGTGAAATTGTTCTTTGAAGTTATTGGGGGGCTTCTTCAGCCAGCCCCTTTCCTTTGTTCCTTTATGTGAGGGTCTGTCCTGGTCATGTACTACACATGGGACATATCCCACATGTCAAACTTGTCCGTGGGCTTTCCTTGTTGATCCAGATGACTGCATTCCTTTGCTTGGCCAGGTGGTATCAGGGACAATTCACTGCCCTGATATCTGAACTTTGATTCCTGGCCTAATGCTTGCTCTCATGGGGGTCCTGACATTCCTGCCTTGTTTCTTTTTAAATTGGGGGAAAAAAAGATTGGGGGAGGAGTACCGGGAATAGGGGTGCAGTATCTCTCAGACTACTTCCTGCTGAGCAAGGGTGCTGGATTCTGGTTTGGGTTCCTCCTCCTCTTCCCTAGGGCCGGTTCTGAAGTGTGGCTGTTTGCCTTCAGTGGCGTTGAGAGGCTTGTACCTGTATTCTTAGGAGGAGCACATGGTTCATTTGAATTTGGGTTATAGATTTAATAGTTCTTTGGAGGAACTTACTGAATGACTTTAAGGCATAAGGGCCAAGAGAAATAAAGGCTACAAACGAGTTTAAGAGGAGTTAGGGGAAGAAAAAAATAAGCCATGCAGACGGTTGTAGCCAAGCTTCTGCTATATGCTGATTTTTCTGAGGTTGCCAGCAAGTCTTCAAACAATCCCATGAAGGTGTCAATGAATACTAGTAAATATTTAAATTTCTTGGTAGGTGCTAAGTGTGTGAAGTCTATTCACCAGTCCTGTCCTGAGACCTGTCCTCTGTCTTGATGGAAGGGGTGTGGGGAAGGCCTGAGGTTGGCCTGTGGGGATGTTTACTGGCAAGCTAACAAGATTTGCTGATTTCAGAGAGTTGAGTATGGTGATGGGTGTGACAGGGACTCAGAGAGGAGAGCAGTGAGAGGCTTAGCACCAATGTGAAATTGGTTACGTAAGCCTATGAGGATCTCCTGGGCATTTTCTCTTGGAAGGACCAGCTTATTGTCCAAATAAAACCATCCCTCATTGAGAGATGCCCTGAGTTGTGTAAGGTCTGTCTGTTCTTGATCACTGTAGCTTAGAGCTTGAAGGGGCACAGTGAGAAATTGAGAGTGTGTTGCGGCCCCTGTGTCTGTCTTTTTGCTTCTACGTCTGCCTTGTTGCTGCCCGCGAGGTAGGGTCCTTTGTAGTTCGGTGTCCTTTTACGGTGTATGGCTGCTACTTGGGCAGGTGCCTGGCTTGCTTGGAACAGCTTGGTGATGAGTGTCCTGTTAATGATCGGTGAGTTTTTGGAGGTGAGGTATCCTCTCTCTCTCCATAGAGGGATGTGAGAGTGAATAATGTGGAAGGCATGTTTGGAGTCAGTGTAGATGTTAGTGGGCTTGTTTTTAGCTAAGATGAGAGCCCTGGTAAGAGCAATGAGCTCTACTTGATGTGAAGTGGTGCCGGGTGGGAGGGGACCAGACTCGACTACTGACTGTGATGACACAATGACATACCCAGACTGTTTTAGTGGATCTTTAAAAGCACTGCCATCAATAAACCAGTTAGTAGCCAATGGTAGGAGAGGGGTGTCCTTAATATCAGGGAATGGGTTTAAGGAACTTTAAGTTATGCCCAGATAATCGTGTGGTTCGCGTGGAGGAGTCTGTTTGGTGGTTAGTCTGGTCGTGAGGAGACTTGCCGGGTTGGGAGTATCAGGTGTATGTGTGATGTGACCCTGTGGGTTAGGAGGGGGCTATGCATGTAGGGTTTGCACCCGGGATGGGGTACACTCGTGATAGCCAGTGGGTTAGTGAGGATGTGAGGTTGTGGGGAGAAAGCACCTTGAGGTGGGCGTAGGGAATGAGTTTGAGGGCCTCGTATGAGTAGGGCTGTGGATGCCAGAGCCCTCAAACAGGCTGCCCAGCCGAGGAAAGGAGAGTCAAGGGACTTAGAAAAATAAGCAACGACCCATGGGTCTCAGCCACAGGTCTGAGTGAAAATTCCCACGGCAAACCCATTCCCGCATCTGTGTACAGTGTGGAAGGATTTCTAGGGTCTGGGAGCGCTGGGGCGGGGGCCTGGGCGAGAGGAGCTTTTCGTCTTCTGAAGGCGCCTGCTGGGGCAGCTGGGCTGTCTAACGGCTCACGAAGGTCTCCCGAGGTGGCTTTGCACAGCTCCTTAGCGACAGGGCCAAAATTTGGAATCCAAGTATGAAAGAAATGAGCTAATCCTGGGAAGGAGAGGACATCCTGCTTGGTATGTGGGAGCGGGATACTGAGTATTAAGTCTCATCTTTGGGAAGTGATACCCTTCACAGTGGGAGACAGTGAGAGACTAAAGTAGGTGACTTGGGGTTGGGAAAATTGTGCCTCATCTTTAGAGACCCTATATCCCTTTTCTTGGAGGGGTATAAGGAGGAGTATAGTGTGTTGCTGGGACAAGATTTCCGAAGGGCTACAGAGGAGCAAGTCATCAACGTACTGTAGGAGAGCACTGGGACTAAGGCTTAGTCCTGATATGTCAGAGGCCAATGCTTGGCTGAAAAGACGGGGACTGTCCCTAAATCCTTGGAGTAGGGCCGTCTAGGTAAGCTGTTTGGTGACCAGAGTAACTGGGTCAGTCCAAGTGAAAGCAAACAGATCCTGGGAGTGAGGGTTGAAGGGGATGGTGAAGAAAGCATCCTTTAGATCTAGGACAGTGGTTGGCTGTATTTGCGAGAGAATGGAGTGTGGGTGAGGTACTATGGGTTGACAGGGAGCGTGGCTTCATTGCCCAGAGGTCTTGGACCAGGCAATAAGAGCTGTTAGATGTCTGGACTGGCAGGATATGAGTGTCAGTGGGAGAAGCAGCTTCCCTCAGTGGTCCGGCTGAGAGGAGTCTGTCTGTGTTGGTTTTAGTCTGTGAGAGGCCTGGGGCAGGAGGGGATATTGGGCCCAACTGAGGAACTGTCCTGGGTATTTGAGAGTTACCTGGACTGGGTTGTGATGTGATGCTGCCGAGAGGTGAGAGTCGTCTATTCGGGATAGCCAGGCGGGGGTGAAAAGGACAGGAGGAGAGGAGACTCTATTCCCTACAGCAGGAGCAGGACGCTTTGCGGCTGGGCAGGGATATTGGCATGGAGCTCTGGGAGGAGGACCGATGCACCCAGTTTAGTAAGGATGTCACGACCTATTGAAGGAGTTGGGCAGCTGGGCAGTACTAAGGAGATGTGGGTGAATATCTGGTTTTCAGTATACATGTGACAGTTGGAGTTTTGAATGGATGAGGGTTTTTCCCGTATATTCCTACCACTGCTACAGATGAGGGAAGGAGGAACCCTGAGAATTCAGGCAAGGCCAAGTAGGTTGCAACCCCATCATTCCATCCTGCCAACTACCCGCCTCCATATGCTGACCCAGCACCTTCCCCCCCTCCTCTTCTCAGGCTTCTGCTCCCCAACCTTCTGCTTACCTGCCACTGCCAATTTTACCCCGGGTTCTGCAGTGGTGATGGTCAGAGTCAGGATAGTTTCAGAACCCAGTTTCCGTCACTTGCCAGTGGCGAAGCCGAGGAGCTTGGAGACTGAACTGGCAGGAGGTGCTGGTGCCGTTCCCTGTTCGGGGACGGGTGGAGGCAGACCCGCCCCTCGGTTAGAGGCCAGTGGGCAGTCTGCCTTCCAATGTCCCTGCTGATGGCAGAGAGGGCAAGGGCTTGGAAGAGGTCAGGAATAGGGAGTCTGGTCATTATAATTTGGGCAATAAAGGAAGTGTGATCTGGGATATACTAAACTATTTGCATCTTCATTTTATGAATGAATAAGTGATGCTTATCAATGAATGAATGATTTGTTCAAGACCATTAAACTAAAACATTCTAGAACCAGAATGCCAGCCCAGGAGCATGGACCCAATTTTCCCTACTCTTAAATTCTACAACACAGTCCGCATATGGTTGTCTTCTCTGGGTTAGCATCATCCGCTTTGCCTATAGTCCTGTAGCTGCTTGTCCTCGCAAAGCTCTCTAATGGGCTGCTCTTCAATGTGCTGGCCGCTAGCGAGCACCTGAAGTGTGGTTCGCACGTGGTGTGTATCGCACATGGTGGCACATGTGAAATTTCAGTGACTTAGGACAGAAAAAGAAAGCAAAATATCTCAAATGATTTGTATTTTGAGATATATATCTGTATCTATTGCTACAGATTGACATGATGTTTTGATTTGGATAAAATGCATTATTAATACTCATTTAAACTGTATCCTTTCACTTTTTAAAAAATGCCTACTAGAAAATTCAAAATTACTTACATGGTTTGCGTTTGTGCTCTGCATTCTGTTTCTCTTGGAAACGCCATTCTGCCTACTGCCTGTTGTCTCATTGGGAATTTTGTTGAAAATGCCTTGGCCTAGAGATAGAAGTCCTACAATTTATTTCTAACCACCTCCTCTCCCCCAGTTCCCCTGTATTTTTAACTGGCTCCTTGAATTAGAATGTGTTCTTTGTGGAGAAGATACATATATATGATCCCTTCTCATTCTAATTTGCTTATGGGCTTTTCTCCCCAAAAATCTATGAAAAAAAGAAAATAGGTTTCTTGATATTTTCTTTCTTGTTACCCCAATAAAAGCACACCATATGAATTAAAAAAATCCTTGTCACAGAGGTCTCATCTGGGCCACCCATGGGCCAAGTTCAATGCTATAGTCATCGTTCCTCATGCTTCCTTCTTCCTGGGCCTAAACACTAAAAGTTCATCCCTTGCCGGCTCTGTCCTCTCTGTGAGGCTTCTCCTAGAGTGATAACACTAGGTACATTGTAGGCATGTAAGCAGTATTTATTGAATGACTGGTGGCAAAAGAAACAGTTCCATGTCTCATTTTAGAGATAGCAAAGAGGATCTTGATGCTTCCAGGGAAGGACCCACATCCCTGCTCATCTGCTTCCTCTAGTTTCAGCCATGATCAGCAGTGTCTCTGTTGGTGGTGCTGGTGGTGGGGAGTCAGTCACTAAATCTCTTTTTATGGTTTCACTCTTGGTAGAAGTATTAGTGTATATGCTCTCTCTTGAGATCATGGGTTTGTTGGTAGCAGAGTTCAGAGTGCTGCCTTTTGGGATGATGGTTGTCTTGGTGTTTGCAAAAGGGTTGACACTTTTGCTTTGGGGAAGAGATAAAATACGGTATATTGTTTGTGCAGAATTCATGGAGCTTTTTAATAGTTCTTGGGATTCCTCTTCAAATGTGTGGGTCAATTCACTTTGCATGTGATTTTTTATCATTTGAATCACTTTGGGTCCAATACAACATTTTTTCTTCTTGCACTTTTGGACCTCTTTTTCCTCCGCAGTGCAGTGGTCTTTGCATTTCCCAAAACCCTTTAAACATCTTCTCAACCCAACGAATTCTGCACAAAGAAAAGAGAAAACCGTGGTGATAAGGTTCATAACTAGATGTGACGTTAAAACTGCCGGAGGGACAGGACTAGAGTTAAAGGAAATTTGTTAATGATACTTTTAAAGTACAGTATTTAAGGATGTTGATGGGGCACCTGGCAGACCAAGAGAATGTCTGTACACCTGGTTTATCCAAAATAAATCTCTCTAGTTTCTCCTTATTGAGTAACTTGAGAAATCTAGGCCACACTGGGGAAATAAGAAAAGGAAACCCAATTATTTGCTTCAGGATGAGAATTTAGACTTCCAACTTAGCTCCTTGGACACTTAGAAGGGCACCACTTTCCTCCATGATCCTAGGAAATATCAACAAGAGTGAAATCTGTTATAAAACCAATGGAAGAAAGAATGCCACAAGAGAATCAGGAGTGCTGGCTGCTTTCTCAACCCAGTGGTCTGTGGCCTCGCCCTTGACAATAGCTAGTTCTGGCACATGGTGTTCTAGCATTTCCAGCCTTTTTTGGTCACTTTGTCCCAGAGAGGTCTTATACATGATCATAGCCTTAACCTCATCTCTGTGAAGAGGACCCCAGGTTGCTATTTATAGCTCTAAATTCCCCATTCAGTTTAGTTCCTCATCTTCATCTGCTGAATGATTTATTCAGCCCAATAACTCATCCATTTTCTAAATCAAGAAAGTTCTCCTCACTCATCAGAACAGTTCAGCTTTTCCACAAGTAACAAAGATTGTTACAGAGCCCCTCGTGCTCACATACATGTCAACCTTATTTCTCACCAAGAACAAAACACTAACAGTCTCAGATTTCAAGCAGCTTCGTTGGTTGAACCCTGCTATATCCTCTTGTGGAATGTGAGTCTCAAAGTGACTAACTTTACCCAAGATGACACAGCCATACTTGTTTATGATACTACCCTTTTTGTAGGGTCCCAAGATAGAAACACTGAAAACATCCCTGACTCATTTTCTTCTTTGTGACGCATTTGCCAATTATTTAAAATAACTGAGTGGTTCTTTTATTCTGAAACAAGTCTTGAGGCCTCTCTCTCTCTCTCTCTCTCTCTCTCTCTCTCTCTCCCCCCCCAAAAGACAATGATCAATTCTCTTGTTCAGTCTTTTGTCACAATGCATTCCCAGATGCCCTTGTGAGTAATTTGGGGTTTCCAAGCAGACCAAAGCTGAGAGAGAAGGGATGAAACTGTAAAAGTCTGAAGCAAGTGCAACAAAGAACAAAGACCTATTTTCTGAATCCTAAGAGGAGATTTTTTTTTGAGTATAATTCACCAAGGTACAAACAGACAGGACTCTGTGCTTCCAGTGATGGTTTAAATTAGATCCAGAGAAAAATGAGGTTGTCTTGGGCTGAGTTCAGATGATACCTATGCAGAGGGCAAGAAGGCTGCTTAATATATTAGTTTCTGAGTCCACCAGAAACATTCGGTTTCTCCGTAGCTCCCTGTGTCCCCTTTAGACACAACTTGGGTTGAGGCCTATGGGGATACGTGGGGGATGGTTCATGACTCACACAACAGGGAAACACTTCAGCTCTCTCTTTGGGTTCTTAATGTCATGGACAGTCAAATCCCTGCTTTCTCACACCCACCACTAGTCAACCCAGGAGGCCACATTACCTGTGTTCACCTGGTACTGTATCACGAGGCTGGCAAAGACAGGAAAAAGGAGCTTCATGTCGTGCGAGAGAGGAAGCCTTGGAAATGGGTTGGAGTTCTTGAGCTCCAACCTTTATGGGCCTCTTCATGGCCTTGGGCTATGAGCAATGACGTGTTCTCAGCTCTCTAGGGGGAAGTATATGACATCGACCAAAAAGAAAGTGCAAATTCTTTGAGAGTGGCAAGAGTAATATATATATGCTTCTTTGTGATATGACAATTTAATTATTTCTTTTGTTTACAATGCTGTATTCATTTTGGATATCGAAACTGCATCTTAGTCTGCATTATAATAAACACCACATCCAGCACCGGAGTTCCAGCTCTCTCAATCACCACCGTGTTCCTTCTTTCTTTCCCACTCCGTTCTCACCCCTCCGGTAGCCACTGTCTTGGGTCCTGTGAATTCTGTTGTGGTTTATCTGTTCATTTATTTCATTTAATTACATTCCACCTTTGAGTGAAACCATTCTGTAGTTCTCTTTTTTCTTTCTGATTTGTTTTGCTTAACATGATCCCTTCTAGTTCCATCCAGATTATTGCGAAGGGCATGACTTCATCTGCGTGGAATTCCATTGAGTAGATACGCCACAGCTTCTTTTTCATCCAGTCATCTGCTGATGGACCTTTAGGTTATTTCCATGTCGTGGCTGTTGTGAACTGTGCCGCTGTGAACATAAGGATGCAGATGCTTTTTCTGATTAGAGATTTTTTCCTCTGGCTATATGCCTATTAGTAGGATTGCTGGATCAAAAAGGCAAATGTGTCTTTATTAATTTATTTTTAAAAGAAAAGGAAGGGAGGGAGAGGAGTAAACATTTATGAAAATATTGATCGTTTTTAGGAATATTGCATTTTGACATGAACTAGGTTTGAGGCATACATGATAGCAAATTTACATGTATAATAGTACAAGACTCCCATTATTTCCTTTTTAACCTTCACTTTCCAATTAATCCCCTTTATCCTTTTTGCCCTTCCCTCCCCCATCTCTTCCTGAACTCTCTGATTTGCATTTTTTCCCACTGAAAGTCTACTCTTGCTTGAGTGATCTCTTTTTGAAGTCTGTCATCACATGACATCACTCATATGAGATATATAAAGACAGAAAGCAAACAAAGCAGTTTCTTAAAGGTCAGAACCAGGCAGGGATGAAGAAGAACAGGGAGGAGAGAAGAGGAAGAAACATTTTATTTACTTATATAGTTGTTCATCTCGGTTGTCCCCCAGTCCTGGGACTTGATCCTGGGTCCTTGGGATGTCTGTGGTTTATACCAGCCAGGGGTGGTAGGCTTAGCCACTAAACTGCCAGTGCCACCTTCACCTTTATTTATTTATTCTTGAGGAATCTCCATACTGTTTTCTAGAGAGATTGCACTAATTTATATTCTCACCAACAGTGTAGGAGGGCTCCTTTTTTCCCACCCCCTCTCCAATATTTGTTGTTTCTAGTCTTTTGATATAAGCCATTCTCACTGGGGTGAGGTGAGATCTCATTGTGGTTTTTATTTGTGTTTCTCTGATGATGAGAGATGTAGAACATTTTTTCATGTGTCTGTAGACCATGTGTGTGTCTTCTTGGACAGGTGTCTTTTCAGTTCTTCTGCCCATTTTTTGAGTGGGCTGTTTGCATTTTTGTTGTGGAGGTATACTAGCTTTTTATATATTTTGGAGATTAAGTTTTTATCTGATGTATGCTTCTGTGAATATCTTCTTCAATTCAGTTGGTTGCCTTTTTATATTAGTGGTGGTTTCTTTTGTTGTGCAGAAACTTTTTAGTTTGATAGTTCCAATTACTTTTTCTTTCTTTTTTTTTTTTTTTGCCATAGCTCTTCTTCCCTGGAGACCTCTTTGAGATTGAGGTTGTGGAGTGTTTTCCCCACATTTTCTTATAAGTATTTTGTGGTTTTCAGTTTTATGTCCAGGTGTTTGATCTATTTTGAGTTAACTTTTGTGTATGGTGCTGTTGGAACTTCATTTTTTTGTAGGTGTCGGTACAGTTTTCCCAGCACCATTTGTTGTATAGACTTTCCTTCCTTCATTGTATGCTCTTGGTTCCTTCGTAGATTAACTGCCCATGTAGGTGTGGCTTTATTTATAATCTCTTGATCTTATTCCATTGATCAGTGTGTCTGTCTTTGTTCAAGTACCATACCATTTTGGTGATGATCACTTTGTAGTATAGTTTGAAGTCAGGATGTGTAATTCTTCCACTGTTCTTTTTTTTTTTTTTTTTTTTTCTGAGGATAGCTTTGGCTATTCAAATACTTTTGTGAGTTCATAAAAACTTCATTATTGTTTACTCAGTTTCCTTGAAAAATGTCCCTGAAATTTTGATGGGGATTGCATTAGATTCTATATTGCTTTAGGTAGGATGACAGTTTTAACTATGTTATTCCCATCTATGAGCATGGAATGTTTTCTACCTATTTGTATCTTCTTCTATTTCTTTTGTTAAAATCTTATAATTTCATTGTGATCTTTCACCTCTTTTCTTAAGCTTATTCCCAGGTGTTTGATCTTTTTTGGTGCTATTGGTAATAGGATTTATTTCTTCATCTCATTTTCTTCTACTTTATTGTTTGGACATAGATTTTTTTTTAAAGGAAAGTTGCAGGCAGGAATAAAGGCAAGCAGGGAGCAGGCAGGAAGAGAGGAGGAAGAAGTGCTTTATTTAATTTAGTTATTCATCTTGGTTTTTCTCACTGGCCCTGGAATGCAAACCTGAGAACTTAGGATGTATATTGACTATGCCCAAACACTACTACTGATTTTTGTGTGTTGATTTTATATCCTGTCATTTTGCTAGATTCATTTATTGTTTCCAGCAGTTTTTATGGGGTCTTCAGGATTTTTCAGGTATAATTTCTCACAGTCTACAAGTAATGGTAGTTTTATTTCTTCTTTTCCAATTTGGATTTTTCAATCCTCCCCCCTTCTTTTTGCTTTCTTGCTCTAATAAAGTCTTTTAGAACTAAATTGAAGAGTAGTGGTGAGAAAAATTATACTTGAGCCATTATTTTTTAGCCTAATTATGCCTGAGGTGTTTAGTGTGTGAGACTCAAAAGAGCAGAAAATTCTGTAACTGTGGACTCCTGTCTTTTTCTGTTCTGGTGTCTCACTTTGCCATTGTTAAAAGCCATCCTGGGGACCAGGTGTCCAATATGGCTAAATCCATTCACTCTGACATTTGCCATTCAGGTATGTGGCTAGCACTGCATGATAGGAGGTGGCTGTGTGTCAAATAGGAAGGAGTAGCGAGACCTCACTGTGGTGTTGATTTGCATTTCCCTGATGTTTAGTGATGTTTAGACTTTTATGTTTGTATTGGTCATCTTATGCTTTCTTTGAGAAAGTCTCTTCAGATCTTTTGCTTATTTTGAAATTAATTTTTTTTGCTACATGCTTCACACATGTTCTTTACATATCTTCAATATTAACCCTGATTTACAAATATTTTCTCCCATTTGGTAAGACCTTCGATTTTGTTGATAGTTTCCTTTCCTGTGATGTTTCTTAGTTTTATATAGTCTAACAAGCCTACATTTCCAGGTATAATCTCATGCAATCTAGGCATCTGGTAGTCCATATATACCCCATATACACCTTTTTGTTCAAAAAGTTTATATATCTATATGTGTGTGTGTGTGTGTGTGTGTGTGTGTGTGTGTGTGTGTGTGTGTGAGAGAGAGAGAGAGAGAGAGAGAGAGAGAGAGAGAGAGAGAGAGAGAGATATTTTGCTTTTGCTTTTGGTTTAAATCCTAAAAAGTCATTGCTAAGACTGATCAAGGTGTTTATCACCTATGTTTTTAGAGTTTTATGGAATCGAGTCCTATGTTCAAGTCTTTAATCTTGAATTAATTTTGTGTATGGTGTGTGATAGTGGTCCAGTGTTATTCTTTTGCATGAGGCTGCTTAGTTTTCCCAGTACCATTAGTAGAAGAGACTGTCCTTTCCCCACTTATATTCTTGGCTCTCTTTTGGGTAAATTAATTGATTGTATACACATTTTTTTTTGTAAGGACTCTCTATTCTGTTCCATTGCTCTATGTGCATGTTTTTATGCCAATACCATACTGCTTTGATTATTATAGCTTTGAAAAGTAGTTTGAAATAAGGAAACATGGTGTCTTCAGCTTAATTGTTTTCCTCAAGACTGCTTTGGTTTATTCAGGGTCTTTTGTGGTATCTTACAAATTTTAGTATTGTTTGTTCTATTTCTGTGAAAAATGCCATTAGAATATTGAATCTATAGATTGTTTTGGGTCACATAGATAAATAGAATGATATTAATTCTTCCGATTCATGAGCACAGACTATCTTTCCATTTATTTGTGTTTCTTCAATTTCTTTCATCAACATCAGAGTTTTCAGTCTAGATATCTCACTTCCTTGGTTGTATACACTCCTAGGTATTTTATTGCTCTTCCTTCATTCTTGAAGTTCTGTTTTCCTCTAGTGCATTCCTTCACCCCTAAGACCCCCTTTTCCATTTTTTGGAAGAAATTTATTCAGCATTTTTAAAGGAAAGGTTCAGGTAGGAATGAAGGTGAGCAGGCAGACAGTCAGGAAAAGACAGGAGGAAGAAAGATTTTATTTTCTTTTTATTTAGTTGTTCATCTTGGTTCCTCATCCAAGCCCCAGGATGTGAACCCAGGCCCTTGGAATGTATGTGGATTGACTGAAGGTAGCTGACCAAACCACTATTTCACAGGGTGTGCCTTCTTTAAACTTTCATATGCACATATTTTGAGATCGTGATTTCAGTTCCTTTGGGTATATATCCAGAAATGGGATTATTATATCACACTTTTTTGTTTTTTGTTTTGCCACCACCAGGCCCAGGTTTCAAGCCCAGGTCCATGGCTTTCATAGTGCCTTAGTTGCCTGAATTACCTGAGACACAGAAGGGTGGGGCAGGGGGCCGCTGGTAGTTCTATTTTTAATTTTTTGTGCAACAGTCATACTGTTTTCCATAATAACAAAATGAATTTACATCCCATCAACAGTGTACAAGAGGTCCAAATTTCTCAACATCTTTGCCAACACTTACTAACAATTAAAGAAAAGTTAACATTCTCATAGGTGTGAGAGATATTTCATTGTGATTTTGATTTGTATTCTCTGATGATTAGTGATGTTGAGCAATTTTCATAGACTTCCTGGCCATTTGTATGTCTTTGGAGAAATTTCTACTCAGGTCTTTGGCCACTGAAAAATCAGGTTGTTTTTTAATTATATATTTTGCATGTTAACTCTTTTTCAGATATGTGGTTTATGAATAATTTCCCCCATCCATAGGTTGCCTTTCTATTTTGTGTGTGTGTGTGTTTTTTTTTTTTTTTTTTTTTCCCCCAATGTTGTGTTAGGAGCTTTTTAGATTGACATTTTGGTAATTTTTTTTTGAAATTTCTATTAAACTTTCTTCCTTTCTTGCTGTCTTCCTTTGTGATTTTGATGGCTTTTTATGGTGATATTCTTTTACTCCTTTTTCTTTCTCTTTTGTGCATTGATTATGGCTCTTACCTTTGTGAAGTTCATTAAACATAGTCATAACAATCTTACTGTAAGGTGCTAACAACAGATTATACACAAAGCAATACTTTTCCTTTTTCTATCCTCAGAAATAGGTTATTGATGCCAAAATTCATGTTTTTGTATTGTGTATTCATTAAGAAATTGCATACTTATTTTCAATATGCTTGTCTGTTAACTTTCATGATAGTTAAAAGTGATTTATACACCAACATTGCAACATATCAGAATTTGACTATATATTTACCTTTACCAGTGACTTTTATAAGTCCACTTGATTTTACATTTTTCATTATTGTCCTATTTAGATTTTATATATCTTTTATTGAGTTACTAGTAAGTAGTAAAAAATTTGCATTCTTTACTACTAATTGCATTTTTACTTATGTTTATAGGGTTATTTGCATGTTTTATTTTACTTTTTGAAAGTAAAGGTGAGGATAAGAATAAAGGTGAGTAGGTAGGCAGGCAGGAGAGAGGAGGAAGGAGCACTCCCACTCCATTTATTTTTATAAAATAATCTTGGTTATTCATTTTGGTTGCTCTTCCTGACCTACGACATGAACATGGGTCCTTGGGATGCATGCGAACTGAGCTTCAACCAAAGGCAGTTGTCCAAACTACTACATCATAGATGTAAATCTACATCTGTATATAGTACAGGAAGTTCACTATTTAATTTTTCCTTTACTATAATACTAATCCCTCTACCCTGTATGCTCTCCCCATATGTCTTCCTGCACTCACTGGTTTGTTTTTGTCATTATTATTTTTTGGCTAAAAAATGTATATTTGATTTAGTTCAATTGTTTTATATCTTTATAAACCACATGTGAATGCTATCATATATTTGTCTTTCTCCTTCTGGCTTATTTTACTAAGCATAATTACAGGTCCATCCATGTGTGGTACACGGCCAGATTTCACTTTTCTTGATAACAGTGTAGCATTCCGTTGTGGATGTGTATCACATCTTTTCTATCCATTTGTCTGTTGATGGGTATTTATGTTGTTTCCATCTCTTGGCTATTGAAAATAGCACTGCACATGGGGATGAATATATTTCGGCAAATAAATGTTGTGTTTTTAGGGTAAATACCCAGTAGAGGAACAATTGGATTATATGTGATATCCATTATCATTTTTTTGAAGAATCTCCATACTTCTTTTCAAAATGTTTGCACCATTTTACACTCCCACCAACAATGTATGAGTCCCCTATTCTCCACATCCTATCCAGCAATTTTTGTTTCCATTCTTTTGGATAACAGCCATTGTCACTGATGTGAGGTGATACCTCATTGTTGTTTTAATTTGCATTTGCATAATGACAGAGGTAGAACATCTTTTCATGTGCCTAATGGTCATTTGTACATCTTCTTTAGAGAATTGTCTATTAAGATCATCTGCCCATTTTTAGTGGATCCTTAGTTTTATGTTGACATTTATGAGTTCTTTATACATTTTGGATCTCAATCCTTTGTCAGATATATGATGCACAAATATCTTCTTCCATTCAGTAGGGTATCTTTTTATTTTGATGAGAGTTTCTCTCACTATGCAGAAGCTCTCCAGTTTGATATAATCCTATATGTTTATTTTGGATTATTTTTTTCTTGTTATCAGAGTCAAGTTTCAAAAGATATCTCTTAGGTCAATATCCAGTAATGTTTTGATAAGTTTTCTTCTATATATTTTATTGTTTCCGGCATTACATCTAAGTATTTGATCCACTTTGAATTAATTTTTGTGTATGGTGTTAGGTTGTGATCTAGTTTCAGTCTTTTGCATATGACTGTCCAGTTTTCCCACCACACCATTAATTGAATGGATTGTCCTTGCCCCATTGTAAGTCCTTGGCTCCTTTGTAGAAAATCATTTTTCTATTTATGTGTGGGTTTATTTCTGTGCTCTTAATTCTATTCCATTGATGGGTATGTCTGTTTTATTCTAATACCATGCTGATTTGATTATTGTAGTGTTTTAGTAGAGTTTGACGTCAGAGAGCATAACATTTTCATTCTTTTTTCCTCAGTATAGATTTTTTTTTCAATCCTGGGTTTCTTGATAGAACTAATTAGAAAATCCAACTGATCTTGGGGTTTTATTTTTAGGGAGACTTTGATTACTTCTTCAATTTCTTTGCTTGTGATTGTTCTGGTCAGGTTTTCCAGGTCCAGGTTCAGTCTTGGTAGATTGTATTTTTCTAAAAATCTGTCCATGTGCTCAAGGTTATTCACTTTGTTGGCATAGAGTTGTTCATAGTTGTCCCTTACGATGATTTGAATTTCTGTGGTATCCATTATAACTCCTCCCCTTTCATTTCTGATTCTAGTTATGAGAATTTTCTCTCTTTTTCTTTGTGAATCTAGCCAACGGTTTGTCAAGTTTATTTTTTCAAAGAACCAACTTTTGGCTTCATTGATCTTCTGGATTGTCTTTTTGTTTTCTATTTCATTCATTTTGGCTCAAATTTTGATTATTTCCTTTCTTCTACTGATTTTTGACTTTAATTATTCTTCCTTCTCTAACTGTTTTAAATGTAGAGTTAGGTTGTTTATTCACAATTTTTCTTGTTTCTTGAGGTGGGCCTGGAGTGCAATGAACTTTCCTCTTGGTATTGCTTTTGTTGCAGTCCATAGATTCTGGTAGCTTGTGTCTTCATTCTCATTTGTCTCTAAGTATTCTTTAAGTTTCTCTTTGATTACTGCTTTTAACCAAGAGTCATTCAGAAGCATGCTGTTCAGTTTCCAAGTAATTCGGTGTTGTTCAGCTTTCTTTTTGTGGTTGATTTCTAGTTTTAAGTCATTGTGGTCAGAGAAGATGCTTGGTATGATTTCAATTTTGCAAATTTGTTGAGAGCTGTTTTGTGTTCCAGCATATGATCTATCCTTAAGAATGTTTCAGACACATGTGAGAAGAAAGTGAAATCTGTAGTCATTGAGTGAAGTGCTTGGTATATGTCTATGAGACCTAGCTGTTCCAGATGGTCATTTAAAGCAGCTGTTTCCCTGTTAATTTTCTGCCTGGTTGATCTGTCCATTATTGTTAGTGGGTTGTTGAAGTCTCTTACTATCATTGTGTTGCTGTCAATCATTTTGTTAGATCTAATAATACTTGCCAAATATATTTTGATGCTCCTTCATTTGGTGCATATATGTTAATAAGCATTATGTATTCTTGCTGGATTGATCCTTTAATAATTATATAATGTCCATATCTGTCTTTTGATATGCTCTTTAGATGGAAATCTCTTTTATCTGATACAAGTATAGCTGTTCCTGCTCTTTTGTGGTTGCCGTTTGAGTTAGGATTGTCTTCCAACCACTGACTTTGAGCCTTTGTTTATCTTTTGATAAAAGGTGGGTTTCCTGAGTGCAGCAGAAGGTTGTATTATGCTTTTTAGTCCATTTGGCCACTCTGCATTGTTTGACTGGTGAGTTCAGTCCGTTAATGTTTAATGATTATTGATATGTAGCTGCTTAGTGCCATTTTGTAGTTTGTCTTCAGTATTTTGATCCAGACAATGCCTTTGCTTTTCTTTCTCTTCTTAGGTCAGTTGGGTGCAGTTATTTTTTGATTGGTTTTCCTTTTTTTTTTTTTCTTCTTTCCTTTTTCCCTGGGGATGTTTTTTAAAGTTATCCTGAAGTTAGATCAAAGTATCTGTTTACTTAAAATTCTATATTTATTTCTTATTTTTATTTGCAAGCATATTAGTCTTCCACTCATTTAACTATCCACATTTTTGTTCTCTTCTCTTTCTCCACACTTTTTTATTTGTTGTTTTGCTATTTTTATGTGGAGTTTCTTTATGTTTTATAGAGCATCCTTTAATATTTTTTGCAGAGCTGCTTTTGTGGTGATGAATTCCTTTAACTTTTGCTTATCAGAAAAGCTTTTTATCATTCCTTCAGTTCTGAATGATAATCTCACAAGGTATAGTATCCTAGGTTGAAAATCTTTTTCTTTCAGCACTTTGAATAGATAATTGCCATTCCCTTCTGGCCTGTAAAGTTTCAATTGAGAAATCTATTGACAGTCTTATGAGGATTTCTTTGTATGTGACACATTTTTCTCTGGTTGTTTTTAAGCCTCTTTATCTTGTGTTTTTGACATTTTGATCACAATGTGTCTAGGTGTAGTTCTGCTTTGGTTTCTTTCATTAGGAAACTTTGAGCTTCCTGGGTCTGGAGACTTCCTTTTTCTTCAAGTTTGGGAAATTTTCATCTATTATTTCTTCAAATGCAATTTCTGTCCCCTTTTCTCTCTCTTTTCCTTCTGGGACTCCTAAGATGTGAATATTGTTCCTTCTGATGTAATCCAAGGGTCTCAAATGCTGTCTTTGTCTTTTCATTTTTGAACTTCTTTGCTGTTTGCTTGAGTGAGCTCCTTTGCCCTATCTTCCAGATTACTGATTCTATTGGGAGCTTCATCCGTCCTATTATTAAGTCCATCTATTGAATTCTTTAGTTCAGTTATTGTATTTTTCGTTTCCTTTATAACTTGCTTCATTTCTTCTATTTCTTTTTCGATAGTCTCTTTTACTTTTTCTATTGTTTTCTGGATTCCCATGAGTATGTTAATCACCGTCACTCTAAATTCATCTTCAGGTAGTTTGCATTTATCTGTTGTACTCATATTTTCCCCTGGGTTTTTGAGTGAATCCATCATTTCATGTATATTTTTCTGCGCCTTTGCTCTGTGTGGCACTCTGTTTATATTCTTGTGTTTGGTTCCCCTGCAGCTATGGCATTGTGTAGGGTGATTACCTGCTGCTGGCTCAATAGTGGCAATCAGGTTGCAATTCCACCTCTACCCACAAGGTGACTCTAACATGTAGCATTGAGGTTTAGTCTCTCTAAGGAGACTACTGCATTCTTCCTTTAATTCTGGGGTTGGGATATCCAGTTTGTGCATCCTGAGACTCTAGTGTAAACTGGTGGTGGGGAGTGGGGGGTGGGGGTGATGAATTTTCCTAGCTGCCTTCTGGCTATGGTGATATCCAGTGCAATTTCGCCACATGGGCTCCAGCTCAGTCCCTGCACCCTGGCTCTTCCATCCTAGGCCAAGAGTCGCTCCCCGGCTTCCACTTCCTGACCCCACTGGATGTGCTGCTTGCTGCCTCTGTGCTGAGTTTTCAGTCTTTTCTCATCCTCCCACAGCTCCACACCACTACTGTGGCTCTTATGCTGAGTCCCTAATCTGTGGTTTAACTGTGTACTGGGATGGTTTCACCTATCCTTTGTTGCAAAAGACCCTCTGTTGCTGCAGCTGCTGTAGCTGCCCTTTTCCGGTATTTATCTCTGGATAATAGGTGAATTTCTCATTGCTCTGTGGGGGGGAATCTGAATCTCATCCCTACCAGGTCGCCATCTTTCTCTCACTCTCCCCTGGGTCTTTTGTAGTTCCAAATACATTTAAAGATCTTTTGGTTTATTTTTGTGAAGAATATCTTTGGAATTTTGTTGGGGATAACATTAAATCTGTGAATTGTTTTAGGTAATAAGGCCATTTTAACCATGTTAATTCTTCCAGACCATGAGCATGTACTATTCACTTCTTCGTGTCATCTTTTATTTTATTTTAAAAAAGAGGCAAAGCAAGTAATTAAAGTGAGTTGATAGGCAAGAAGAGAGAGGGAGAGAGGAGAATGAAGCATCATTATTTTCATTTAGTTATTCACACTGGTTGCTTTCCCTTGGCCTGGGACTCAAACCCAGGGATACGTGGCTTGCTCCTTCAGAGGCAATTGATCTAACTGCTGCTTTACCAAGGTGAGTCTTCTCTTTCTTTCAACACTGTCTTATAGTTTTCACTTCTTTAAGTTTATTGAAAGGTATTTCATTCTTTTCAATGCTATTGTAAATGGGATTGTTTTCTTGAGTTCTCTTTCTGTAATTTTGTTAGTTGCACGTGGAAATGCAATAGATTTTTGAATGTTAATTTTATAGCCTGCTGCTTTACTGTATATATTATTATTTCTAGCAGTTATTTACTTGAGTCTTTGGGTTTCCCTCTATATATTACCATGTTATCTACAAGTATCGATAGCTTTACCTCTTCCTTTCCAAGTCCTTGATAACTTTTATATCTCTTTCTTGTCTGATTGAACTGGCCAGGACTTTCAACACTGTATTAAGTAGTAGTGGTAAGAGGGGACATCCTTACCTTGTTCTTGATCTTAGAGGAAAAACTTTCAGTTTTTCTCCACTGAGCATGATGTTGGTTGTGGGTTTGTCATATATAACCTTTATTATGTTGAAGTACATGCCATCTATACCCATTCTTTGGAGAGTTTTTTTTTTTTAACATAAAAGGGTGTTGAATCTAGTCAAATGCTTTTTCTGTGTCTATTATAATGATCATTTGTTTTGTGGCCTTCTTTTTGTTGATGTAGTGCATCACATTTATTGACTTCGATATTTTAAATCATCCTTGCTTCCCTGGAATAAATCTCACTTGATTATGGTGTATAATGAATCTAATGAGTTTTTAAATTCAGTTTGCTAGTATTTTGTTAAGGATTTTTACGTCAATATTCATCAAAGATATGGGTCTGTACTTTTCTTTTTTGGTGCTGTCTTTATCTGGTTTTGGAATTGGAGTATTGTTGACATAAAAAGTATATGGAAGTTTGCCATTTACTTTAACATTTTTTCAATTCTTTGAACATCTGGTAGAATTCGTTTTGTTTTGGGAGATTTTAAATTGCTGTTTCAATTTCCTGGTTTGTGATTGGCTTGTTCATGATTTCTCTTTCTGGTTTAGCCTTAGAATGTTATGTTTCCATGATATGTCCATTTCTTCTAGGTTACACAGTTTGTTGTCATACAAGTGTACATAGTTTTCTCTTATGCTCCTCTGTATTTCTGCTATGTCAGTTGTGATTGCTCATCTTTCATTTCTGATTTTATTTATCTGTGTTTTCTCTTTCCTCTTCTATGTGAATCTGGCTAGTGCCTTGTCTATTTTGTTTACCCCTACCAAAAAAAATCCTCTTGGTTTCATTGATTTTTTTTTGTCTTTTTAATGTATTTTTCATTGAGTTCTGAGCTGTTTTATTATTTCCTTCTTTTTACTAGATTTTTATTTATTTTTTCTTCATTTTCTAGCTCCTTTATGTGAAGGCTTAGGTTTTATAATTTATGATTCTCTTATAGCCTGAGGTACAATTGTATTGCTCTGAATTTCCTTTTTATAACTGCTTTTGCTGCATCCCACAGATTTTGATAAGTCATGTAATCATTATTTTCATAATGGGGTTGAATAGTTTTTTTCATCAAAAAAATGTAATATCTCTTCCTCCACTTGACTCCTTTTTACATTTCTATCTCCCACATCACTGGTTCTTTCATCCACTTGGTTAATTCTATTTTCATAGCTTTCTTTGGTCCTCTTGATATCATTTATTGCATTTTCTACCTCCTGCATCTCTGTTAGTTTCTTTTGTAAATTTTCAATTTTTGTCTTCTGCTCTTTCATGGCATTTTTGAGCTTATTGACTTGCTTTTTTGAGTTTTCTTTTATCTCTCTAAATTTCTTTATAATTTCAACTTTGAATTCTTTATATGTTAGAAAGAACAATCATCCATGTTTTCAAAATTGGTTTCTGGTGAATTATTATTTTCTTGTGTTTCTATAATACCTTGAGATTTAGAAGTGTATTTTGTTTTTTCCACCCCTCCCCGCCGCCCCCCAGCCCCCATGGTATAGGTCCTTTTAGCTGAGCTGCTTTTTTTTTTTGTCTTTTTGGCAGGTTGCACTCTGATTTTATTTTATGTTTTTGACCCTTGCAGGCTTCCATAATGAGGTTTTTGCTGTGTCGGTGACTGATGGGTGGAGGAGCAATGTGTGAACTGGGCTGAGGGTTAGCTTTTGTTGTGGTCTGTCACAGCAGGGGTATCTTCTTCCTGCTGATATTGCCTTGGCCAATCCTCTTCCCTGAGCCTCTAGAATTGGACCCAGTAGTCTGAAGACTCTGCTACTATAACCCCTCTACACTGGAGTCCAGGCCCCAACGAGTGGTGGGGGAGGAGTGTGTCACTCCCACTGTCTCCTTGCTGTGCTTCCAACTCATGTGGAGGCTGGGTCCCTGAGCTTGGTTCCTTGGGCTTCTCTCAAGCCAAGTATCTGTCTCACCAGTAATCTTTGCCTTTTCCTTTCTGGGACTCAACCAGAGCCTGTTGCCCTGTTAGTCAATTTGCTGGCTGTGACTGCTGCTGACCCTGCTGCTGCTGCAGCTCAGAAACCTCTGCCTGCTGCTGCAATCCCCATGCCTCTCACACCCACCTTATAGCTCCCTGGTGTATGCCATTCCTCTGTGTATGCCCCCAACAGGTAGCTTCTTTTTCTGATTTTCTGGGGTGCTGTGGAGTTCCCTGCCTCAACTGCCTCCAGAAAAGTTTTGCTGTTTTCCCTAGATGCCTGTCAGGGAACAACCTCAGCTGCCATCTTCCAAATTCTGTATATTTTAGGTTCTTTATAGTCCCCTTTGTTACTGGCACAGTTCTTTTTAACTTCTGTTTAAAGATCAACTGGAGCACATTAAAATGTTTAAGAGTTTGAGCAAAATTTGATGTGAATCATGCAGTGCCAGACCAGTAGTTAAGAGCCCTCCTTGCTACTAGTATCCTTTCATGTCAAAATTATGAACTTCTTTTGGCTAAACTTGCAAGACGATTCTAGTGGTGATGAATTATCTCAGATTTTGTTTGCTGGGAAGGTTTTTATCTTTCCTTCACTTCTGAAGGGTAGGTTTGCTGGGTATATTATTCTTGATTGACATTTTTTCCATTATTTCAAGTAGATCATCTCATTCTCTCCAGGAAAGCAATGTTTTCTTAAAAATTCTGCTGATGGCATTTTAGTTGCTTCCTTATATAATAAGTTGTTTTTTTCTTGATGATTCTAAAATCTCTCTCTTTTTTTTTTTTTTTTTGACTCTTGTGAATTTAATTATGATGGGCTTAGTGTAGAAAATCCAGTTACATTTATTTTGGCTTTTCTGGGCTTCATGAATCTGTATGTCCATTTCTTTCCTCAAATCTGGTTAGTTTTAACCCATTATTACTTTTTTAAAATAATTTTTTAAGAGAGGAAGGAATATGAGGAAGAGACATCTTTAGTTAGCTGTTCATTTTAGTTTGCTACCTGGCCCTGGGTCTCAAATCGTGTCCTTTGGTTGTTGGTGATCTGCATACCAGTGTCTCAACCTCCTGAGCCACAGGGCATGCTCAAAGGTATTGATTCTTTATTTTTCAAGCTGAATGACTGAATATATAATTTCTCATAAATCATGATATTGCATACATTGCACAGATTATTTGTATTTTTCAATGCCCTCTTTGCTTCTGAAAATGCATTTCCCTCGCATGTTCTTTTCAGCATAAAGAACTTATGCTTCTGAGATTCCGGTTACTTGTAATGAGGTCTTCTTGTCACTCAACCATTTCCTCAAAATGGTTCAACCAAATTTAACATACATTTAAGTTGTGCTTCCATTTAGGAATGACCAGAGCTGCAAAGTTGGTGAGGTTACAGAAGATAATGGAATTTTAATCATAAATTATAAAATGATGGTAGCGTAACAGTCTTGGGTCTAGAATGTGCTCCTGGAGAATGATGGGAACTAGTCAGACAAAGTGGAGATAAAGGTTGAGAAAGGAGGACATATTATATTCCCACTCTTCCTCACCATAATGATGCTGGTCTCGACCATATTAGGACAGGAAGGTAGATACGGTCCCCTGGTCCAGGAATATTCCCCACCTTTTTTGGAAGTCTGCAGATGCCAGAGACTAAACATTGCCCCTTCCTTGCTTCTCCTTTGCAAAAACCTAGTCTCTACCTGGAAAGGGATGAAAAAGTATTCTGAGGAGGAACTCTGTACTTTCTCCTTGGTCAAAGAATTTAATTTATCTATTCCCACTTGTGGTCCTAGATCTTTATTAGCTAAATGAGAAGAACCTATGTGATATTGGTAACATTCTGGTATAAGTTCTTAGTTTTCTTTTATCAAAAGAAAGGTTTTTAATTTATTTTTTCTTTTTATAACTTTAAATATATTGTTCCACTCTTTTCTAGTCTCCGTGTTCTCCCCACCCTCCAACCTGGAGAAGTCAATAGACATTTAATATATAATATAATGTATCATTTTTGTCTGTCTTCTTTTATTTTTCTCTTTAGTTTTGGTTCCCAGTAGTTCACCTGCAAATTTTATTGGTATATGTCCTCCAAGAATAACATGCCAAGATAACAGACTTTTAGTAGACACATTGGAGCAAATGTCTCTAAAGGAAAATGGAAAAGTTTCAGGAAAGGTTTGGGAGACATCATATAAGGAAAGTCTAAACCCTGTGTAGGAGAGAGGAAGGAAGGAAAGCAAGTTGGGAGAAGCCTTGGATTATAGCGTAGTTCTAAGGAAGTATTGACAAGACCTGTAGGACATCCTCAAGTTAAAGCTCTCCATCTGAGAAATCTTGTGTCTTGCAGGAATGAAATTGCCTTAGCATCCCTCCTGGGCCAGTCATTGTCTGAGAGTCGATGAAGCCCTGACAAAGATGTAGTGGTGGATTCAGAGAACAGAAGCTGAGGTTGACAATTGTGAACCCCACAGTACAAGATCCGAGAAGTTCACTTTCAGGTTCCCTTCATGGCTGCAAGGTGTCTAGGTATAGTGGTCTTCTTTCCACATCTGAATATTTTCTGAATTTCTTGAATTTGTAATTTATGCCTTTTACTAAATTTAGAAAATTTGAAGCTGATATGTTTTCAGGTAAATTTCCTGCTCCATTTTCTCTGTCCTATTTGGAGAGGTATACACATAAGAATTATGTGCAAGTTAAACCTTTAGATTTTATCTCAATATATATCCTTGAGATGTCTATTTTTCATTTTTTTTGTTCTTCAAAATGTTTGATTAATATTTGTCATCTTCAGGTTTAGTGACTTTTCCTTCTGTTATCTTCATTCTTCTGTTAAGTCCATCAGATATTGTATTATTTCTAGAAATTCCTTTGGTTATTTCTTGTAGCTTTTATCGCCTTGCAGGGATTCTGTCTATGCATTTGTTGTGAAACTTTTTCCTTATACATAATTATGAAGTTATAGTTGTGGTATCTTTGCCAACTCCAGATATTGAATATTTTTATGTGTCTTTGTATGTCAAGTAATTTTGGACTGTATCTTGGACATTGACAATGTTGTACTGAACATGTCCAGGTACTTTGGATTCACTGGAGGTGTTTATCTGCGGGTTTTTGTTGCTTTTTAGTTGGTTACGTAATCTTGGCCAAAGTCACTAGTTCTTTAAACAAAATTTCTGCTTCTTTCTCTCTTTACCTTTCTGGGACTCACATACTGTATATACTGTATCACTCGATGGTATCTCATAAGTCCTGTAGGCTTTATTCATTTTTCCTTTTAGTTCCTCTGATTGGATAATTTTACATCACCTGTCTTTGAGTTCGATGATTCTCTGCCCAGTCAAATTTGTTGCTGAAGCTGTGTATTGAATTTTTCAGTTTACTCATTGCATTGAAACTTTATTTTTTAATGTGGTTTTATGTTCAGAGCAATTTTTTGTGAAGAGACAGAATTTTTACATATATTCCTTTCCCTTGCACAGGCATAACCTCTACCATTATCAACATATACCCCCAGAGTGGTCCATTTGCTACTATTAATGAACCTACACTGTTAAAATCACCCAAAGCTCATAGTTAAAAATAAGGTTAATTATTGCTGTTATACTTTTTATGTGTTTGGACAAATGTATTACAACATGATCAAAACACTGATGAGATATCACCTTATGCCTGTGAATTTTGCTGTTATCCAAAAGTCTGTAATAAACAAATGGTGGGGAGGATTTAGAGAAAAGGGGACACTTTTACAGTGTTTGTGGGAGTGTAAATTGTGCAACCTTTATAGAAAGCTGTATGGGAATTCCTCAAAAGATTTAGAATGGAAATCCATATTATTCCATTATTCTACTTCTTGGTGTTTAACTATTCCCTAATAAAAATGAATTCACTAATTCTCAGAGATACATGTACCCCCATGTTTACTGCAGCGTTATTTACAATAGTCAAAAATTGGAAACTGCCTGTGTGTCCATAGTCAGATGAATGAATAAAGAAGATGTAATATATATATACACACATGATGAAATAGTACACAATAGTACTTTTAAAAGATAAAATCCTGTCATTTGCAACAACATGGATGGAACTTGAGGGGATTATACATATGAAATAAGTCAGAAGGAGAAAGACAAATGCTGGATGATCTCACTCATATGTGAAATACAAAGAAACAAAAGAGCAGACAAAATGACAACCAATTACTCACTGGTCATTGACAATAAAGCAAGTTACCAGTGGGGAAGTAGGTGGTGAGTGGGAGCAAGGAGGTGGTGGGGTCCAATGAACAGTGATGAAGGACTTTTGGTAATCTGATGATGGATAGGGTATATTGTCATATGTTTGAGGAATGATGAACCTGCAAATACAGGCTTATATTATTTTGTAAATCAAAATTACCTTAATAAATAGTAAATTAAAATGTATTGTGATATGGATTCATCATTATGGTATCAGAAAAGTTCCACTGACCTAAATATACTTCCTCTGCTCTCTCTGTTTATTCATCTCTTTTCCTCAATCCCTGAAACTAATCTTTTTATTGTCATCATAGTTTTTCCTTTTCATGAAAGTTGTATAGCTGTAATCAGTTTGCATCTTTTTGAGATTGACTTCTTATACCTGGCAATACGTATATACATTTCCTTTACATATTTTAATGACTTGATAGCTCATTCCTTTTTAGCTCCAGATAATATTCCACTGTCTGACTGTATCATATTTAAAGTTATCCACTTATCTCTGAAGTACATCTTGGTTGCTTCCACATTTTGGAATGTAGAATGAATATCAGTAAAGCTGCTTTAAACTTTTACATGCAAGTCTTTGTGTGTATGTAAGTTTTCATCTCTGTTGGGTAAATACTGAGGAATGCAATTGCTGAAAAATGTGCTAAGAGTATGCTTAATCTTGTAAGAAACAATCATGCTGTCTTTTAAATTGTACCATTTTAAATTCCCACAGCAGCGAATGAGAGTTCCTGTTGTCCCACATCCTGACATTATTTGGTGTTGTCTGTGTTTGGATCTTGGTCATTCTAACAAATGTATAGGCACATCTTGTTTTCTTAATTTACATTTCCCTGATGACATGTATGGCATCTTACAATCTTACTTGCCATCTACATATCTTTTTTGGTGTTAAGTTCTTTGGTCCATTTTTATTTTAATTTGTTTGTTTTATATTGTTGAGTTTTAAAAATTCTTTGTGTATTTCTGATAAGCAGTCCTTTATCAGATGTGTCTTTTACAAATATTTCACCCTAGCTCATGACTGGTCTTCTCATTCCTTTGACATTGTCTTTTACAGAGCAGATTTTAAAAACATAATTATGTCCACTTTTATCAATTATTTACTTCAGGGATCACGCTTTTGGTTAGTCATGGTGTTCCTTAACTCTAGGATTTTTTTGTTGAAAATGATTTCTAATTTTTGCAAACTTATTTTGTTCATGTGTTTTTTTTCCCATTTTGTAGTCTCTGTTTTCCCATAGTTCATCGAATATCTTTAAGAGGATTATTCTGAATTCTTTATCAGTTAGTTATTAGATTTCCATTTTTTAGGATTGGCCATTGGAGCATTATTGGTCTTCTTTAGTGGTGTCATATTTCCCTGATTCTTCATGATCCTTTTGTCCTTGCATTGGTGTCTGTATGTTTGAGAATTGGTCACCCTTTTCCAGTCTTTACAGGATCACTTTGGCATGGAAAGACCTTCACAAGTTCACACAACCTGGGACTCTCAAGGGGCTGCCTTATACCATCTGTTGGCAGGTGGGGCTTACTGCTAGGGTCTCTGGGTGGGTGGGGCTGCTTTCTGTTCTATGAGGTTGTTGTGTAATTGTGCTTGGTGGGCTCCTCAGTCAGGCAGATCTACAGGGGAGGGGATCAGGGTGTTGGTGGGGCTCCATGCTCAGCATGACCACTGGCTCTTTAAAATCTGTGCTGCTGCTGCTCCCTTTATTTTAAGCTATTATTCATTTAATTCCCTTATTAGATATGTATTGAGGATTTTTCATGCTCTAAAAACTGGCCTAGGAGCTGTTAGTATAGAAGTGCATATTGAGGCAGCTCCTGCCAGTGTGGAATTTAACTTCAAGTGGTTTAAAATAATGAACAAACCTAGATAGTGTTCTGACCCTCATTCAGCTTTCTGTTGAATGAGGCATATAGGGAATTGAACAGGCTGCTGAGGGCTCTTTAAAGATTGGAAATCACAAATTCAGAAGCTGCTAATCAGCACAATCGTGTGTTTTTCTCTACCAGTGCTCAATAACTGGTTGTGTTTTTATTGGTGTAGAAGACAAACACTAAAACAATCTAGGGTTAAACTTTTTCATACACATGAGTGTAGAAAATAATAGCTTTTGGGTTTTTAAGATGTTGACAAAAAGAGTAGTTGAGGTGATAAATCATATAAGGAAAAATGAGAAAGAAAGAAGTTTTGAGCCTGGACTGTATTTGAGCCAGTGCTGCATTGCTCTTGATGAATCCAGAGAGACTCCATAATAACCAAAGGTGGGGTGCTGAAGATGTGTGCGGGTGTGATTAGAAAAGGTGGAGTTAAGGAGAATGGATTCAATTCAGCTTAGAATGTTGAATTAATAAGACCTTTCATACCTCCGAGCTTCAGTTTTCTAATTTAAAAAATGCTGACAATGATACCAAGCCCAAAATTGTATGAGTTTTAAGTGTGACATACTCAGTATTTAAGTGGAAATGCTCAGCACATGGTTGGTGCCCACAGCATATTAGGTTCACTTCCACTTGATGCCACCTTGCCTTCTTCTTTTGTTTCTTCCCCTTTCTTGTCCCTATTGTTAGAGTCCTAGCAAGGTCATTGCCCCATGAAGCAAAATAAAGAATAAAAAAATGGTCCCAGAAACTGGACTAGAAGATAAAAGACCTTAAGAAAGAGAGCTCAGCAGCAAAGTCGTTTCTTCAGTGAGTGTATATGGCTTTAGGGCAATTTCAATAATGATCAAAGTCAGCTAGTGCGGAAAGTACAATGAACTTTTCATGGAGTCTCTGATAACCCCTCTGGCTGGGAAGACAAGTGCTGAGTTCCTTGTACCTGTGACTTATTTTTCCTAATTCTACTAATGGACCCTCACCCCAGACACAGCATGATCTACAACCATTTGTGTTCATATACTTCTCCTATAATCAGAGAACAAAGCCTTAGGAGAGATTTTCCCCAACACCCCCAGCAAAGACCATTCTGTATGCCTTATGCACATTATGAGAATATATACAGGTAATTATGATCTGGGTGCAAAACATATACATTTGTAACTCTCTGGAGGAGAACTGTATGTATGTGTCAGAAACAAGACAGATTAATCTACAAACTATGTAATAACAGCCCCAAACATTAAATAAAAGTAACTTCTATTTGTTTTGGACAATGAGCAATAATTTTTTTGTGGCAATAACTAATATAAAGAAAATACAAAATTTTAGTGCAATGTAATATACACTGGTATTTTAACTGTGTCATCCCAAGCAGTTGGAGTTCTTATTACCTAGTCTCACAATTCCTTGTTCATTGAAGACTCTTAAGTTATTTTGATACAAATGTCTTTTTTGGGTAGACCTCTTTGATATATTCAGCGGAAGTTGTTTTGCTTTCATTCTTGATGATTGCCATCTGTGAAACAACAAAATATGTTTTCTCTCATATATATTTGGTGCCTATGCCCTGATGCAATAAACATTTGGCAGGTTCTTTTAACTGCCCAGAGCCTTTCAGCTCCCACTCTGTTTTCAGAATTCTACACCTGTGACAGCTGTGACCAGCTTTCTCCGGAAACACATTCTATCCCTTCCATGGGATAGAATCGTTACTATGGAAACAATACCAACAACTGGGAAGCAGTTACTCATGTTCCAATCCCCTTACATCTAAGTGTGGCCCTGTGGTTTGTTCTTACCAATGCAATGTAAAGTGAAGTGATTGGCGTCACCTCTGGAGATAAGCTTTTAAGTATGAGAAGTGATTTTCTGTGTTTCCATTCATTTGTACCAACAATCTGAACCTCATTGATATGCTTATGAGACAGACCTAAAGTAAGTGTATATAGTGGTTACATGGTCAGGGTTTAAGTCTAGGTTTAGGTTTAGGGTTTAGGAGACCCGAGTAGAAGGCATATTGATGGATAAGATGGTGGCGTCTACCAGCAAGATGACTGTCTGCAGTGTAGTTAATGTGAACTGAATGCCTGTGATGATGCACATTACTGTCTGTCTTGTTAAAATAGAGCAGCAGGGACTATTGTACTTGGTGATAGGCTGGCATAATGCATTGTACAGGAACATATGCTTTACAATCATCTAATCATCACGGACCACATTATTGTTCTAGAGCATCCTGGAGAGGAATCAAAGAATGTTTTACAGATCGACTCTGTTTCTTGGAGTATGAGTCTCAGTCTTCTCATTACTGTAGCTCTTATTTTCCTGAATATTATTGTCAGTGTGCTTGGCCTTCTGTTTCTTAGTCGTATACTTTTTGATTAGGTTAGTTTAATTTTTATATAAAATCATATAGTACTTTTGTTATTTAAAAAACAACATAAATTGTAGATACAATGATTTAAAAAACCACTCTGGTTGCTGGAGTTCATGGTTAGTGGCAGGGAGCAGGGGCAGAGATTTCTGCAAGAATGGGCAGGAAGTGATGAAGGAACAACTAGAGAAGACAAAGCAGAGATGGAGAGTTGGGGGACGGTCATGAGAGGGAAAAGCTGAGGCTGAAACTTCTAGATATCTGGTTCACTCACCAGTGTACCTGGTGGGAACACAACCTTCCTACCCTAATGATCTCAGTTACCTTGACACTATAGGGAAGATTATCCTAAAAGAAAAAGGGGTATTTTCATCCCTGGGGCTAAACCGAACTCATAGTTTTGAATACAAGAATCTTGAGTCCAATATTTACATATTAAAAATAAGAAGAGTAATGCCAAGACTCTGTACTTTTCTGAGTTTGGCTTTTTTAGAGCTCACATATAGATGATGTCAGGTGGTATTTATATTTCTCTGAGCTTTCTCACTTGGCATAGTACCCTTGAGATCCATCCATGTTGCTGCAATTAGCAGGCAAATATGGTCAGATGATGCTTAAAGATGGCGATACATTCTAAGAAACATGTCCTTAGGTGATTTCCTCATTGTTGCAGAATTTACTTACCTGAACCTACATAATATAATTTTCTACACACATAGGCAATATATAGGGTCTCTGTACATGATCATTATTGGCAGATAAGTTGTTAGGAAGTGCAGAACTCTACTGCTGCAAATGAGCATGAGGAAGAATAGAGTTTTCAAGGTAGTGACCTTTCTTTAATAAATATTAGCCTCTTTTTCTAAAAGACTTACAGTGTTGTGCAATTACGTCAGTTTCCTCCTTTAGTTTGCTTCCAATCATCAGTTTTTCTTAACAAGTCCTTTCAGGGTCTATATATTTTTGTTGCTGTCGATTGAAGCTGCTCTATTTATTTGCTCTCATATGTGTAAGTCTTATCTTTAAGTAAATGTCTCGATTATAACTGGTGGTACATACATGTCCTCCAATAAATATTCCATAATTGAAAGCACTTCTTGGGATATGATAGATAAGATTTCCATAAAAAACAGCATTCTTAACAAATGGTGGCCTTATATTTCAAAAAGGATTCAGCTATTTGGAATATTTACCTTCTTTCTTCCTCCTTCTTTCTGGAAGTTTCCTCATCATTTTTTGTTGAGCTATTTTAAGGTAGATGATAAACATCCACATATTGCATTCTTATATATCCCAACAAATGTTTTTGAAAAATAATAATTTCCAATATAGCCAACATAAAATCATTGCATTTAGAAAAAAGTAATAAAATTTCCTTAACAGTATTTGCACTCAGTCTATTTTGAAAGATCTCCAGCATTCCCCAAAGTGTTTTAGTTTTTTTAAACAATGAGTATGTCCAAAATAAGATTCGCCCTAGGATGAGTCAATTTAAATTTTTCATAACATAACATTTGCTTGACCTGAGTGTGATAGAAGTGTTATTTGGGCAATTTTCCACTGAAGTGATTTTTAATTTTAGAAGATACTATTGTACACTTAGAGTTGGTTGAGTGGTCAACACAGGGTTAAAACGAGAATTGTCTCCAGTTCCTTTTGGTTTTTTAAGGATTTTCCTGATATCGGAGAGTTCTTTTGTGAATATTTAGAGGTCTCTGAACATCATGATGTTCATTATTTTCAGGGCTGTTTGGACAGCTAATTAAAGGATTGCGTTGGTCACTAGGTGGTACCTGATTTTGACACTGGATGGAAGACCATGAAAACTGGGGTTATCCCTTCAAGGGTTTATGATTGAAAAAAAGGGAAAAGAAGTCTGATTGCAGAGGGCTTTACAAGGGATACAGGAATATCGAATGGGGAGTCTCAACTCAAAAAAATCTACTGCTTCTTGGTCTGATATGAAGGGACCGAATTAAGAATAGTTTTGGCTAACTTTATATTCTTGTGCCTATTTTCTGTGTTATATCAATTTTATCAGTCTAATAATTTGAAGTTATCTATAACTATTGCTCTAGACCTAAAATAATCAGAACTAGATGAGGTAGGTGTTCAGATGTTACCTACATATGTAATTTTCTCTCAATAGACGGATTTTTAAAATAACATTTTTACACTAAATTATTTCGATAAAGAAAAATTTCTATTTTTCTGAATATATCAGGTGGTGTATGTGGAGCTCTTCTGAGAACACAAGTTCTCTTCACTGGGTAAGTGGCTGTAAGTTGGTATGGAGAAATATATGATCTCTCTGGGGTGTTGTGTCAAAGGATGACACAGATATTTCTAGTTTACGTTTTCTTTTCCTTCTTTCTGTCTTAGTTTCGAAGGAATGGTGCAGGTAGGAATGAAGGCGAGCTGGCAGGCAGCAAGAGACGGGGAGGAAGAAGAAATTTATTTTCATTTTAGCTGTTCATACTGTTTGCTCTTCCCTGGGATGGATCCGAGACTTTAACCCAGGGGTATGTGACCTTGCGTTCCTTTGGAGGTGATTGACCCAACCACTATTCCACCAGGGTGCACTACTAGTTAGATTTTAGAATGTTGGGAAACTCAACGAATCATCCTTGCAGTTATCATAGGATTTACTTTCTGGATTGTCATATATCAGTGGTCCTGTGTGAATAAAGTCTCAGGTTGGGTTTGGAAGCTTCTTGCAAAGTCTGTCTTCTCTGCTGTTTTGCCTTTATTATGATCATTTGGTCCAGTCAAGGAATTGTTCTAAGTCACTACAAGGGATGCTGACATCTTGATAGATGATTGAATATTGTATTTGCTTACTGTTGCAGCTGCTTCAAATTACCACACAGGTAGCAGCTTAAAACAACACAAATTTACCCACTTACAATTCTGAAGATTATAAGACAGAAATGGGTCTCAGTGGATTAGAATGTGTACACTTTGTGGATTAGAATGTGTACACTTTTTGGGGACCATTACTCTACCTACTATAAATATTATGAGCACACCCTGTTTTTTCTACCTTTAGAACTGGATCAATATTGTATTTGTCATTATTGTTGTAAGTTTTTGTTGTTGAGGGAGGAGAAGAGAAACATTTTGCAGAGATCAACTTGGGTTTAGATACAGAGAGGCAGAAACCTGAAGGCATCTGGTATGTCAGTTGTTATTCAACAAAACTAGTTCCTTCACGTTTATCTTTAAATTTTCAAAATGCAAGGATGTTTTGAGCAACTAGCCTGGGCACAGCCTGGCCACCCATCAGGGACTCAAACCTGATGTTGTGCAGGTGTTCACACTCTGGCAGGGTGATAATGCCCTGCCTTGCAGGTAGTACAAGGCGAGGAGATCAAGAGAAGATACAGGTGGCAAGGACATGGGCTTTATTGTACTCATGACAGTGTCTCTGATGGTGCAATAGCTCTCTCTCAACTGACAAATCCAATCGGTGCTCTTTTAGAAGCAGTGAAGATAGCTTTATTACGCTCAGATACAGAATCTGAGCCCCGAAATACTTTTGGGATACACTTTTATTGGCGAGGGAGAGGGGAAGGTATGAATAGAACAGGAAGTACAAACAGAATTCAGTTATTTATTTGTGAATTCCTCACATGGATAACACACAGGATTCACATAATTGTAAAATGCACATAGGGTTTTGTTCTCAGAAAGGGGTCCCTTTTATCTAGTCAGCAGCTTCTGGCCACTTTGGACTTTCAGGCTCCTGGTGGCTGGGTGGCCACTGGTGGTCCTCAGCGGCTAGAAACTGGGGTGCGGCTTTCTCTTTTCTATATTCCCCCATTTTGTTTTCAAACTGATGACAATTAGCTCTGAAAGTCCACAGATGAGGAATTGGGACAAAGGCTCGATCTGGCTGCTTCCTGCTGGATGGGGCCATAATGGGGGTGGGGTGCATCATCTTGGACGTTCTGAATATAGAACAGAGTTTAGTTAGCATTCTTGTTCATCAAGGGGGGGTGGGGTACAGGGTTATACTGCTGAATCAGCAAGACATGCTTCGTTGTGACCTGTTGAACAACTGTGTTTATGGTGGACTGAATTAAGCTTATTATGACAGGCAGAAGACAAGGAAGCAATATGCAAATTCCCAAAATGAGTCCCATAATTCTCAACAAAGTTTTGAATCCACCAGCCCAGGAGAACCAAGACAGCCATTTAGAGTCGAAGAGGAATTCCCATTTCTGGACTGGGACATGTGCTATTTTCCGCATACCTCTAGCAATATCCTTAACTATCTTTCCATTGTTCTATTTGCAGGCACCAGTTTGTCAAATTGAACTTAGCGCAAATTCATCCCCCCTCTGCTAATAAGTAATCTAAGGCTAGTCGGTTCTGGAGGATGGCAGCTCTCATTTGGGTAACCTGATCTGCCAGTAAATCTAGTGCAGTAGCTGTTTGATTGGTAATTATCTCTACTACTGCTTGTAACCGTATCAATCGATTCAGGAGATAGATGGGAGTTCAGCACCCCCAGATGCCATCTCGAACCCAAGTGGCAGGCCCATAGACTTGAATTATTCTTTCAGGAAGCCATTCACTGCCCCATCCACTGGCATCACCAGTTAAAGTAAGACCAGTATCTATACTTCGCTTTGGTCTGTATAACTCATCATAAACTCTAATTCCCAATGTTTTTCCTACAGAGTTTCTTAGGAGGAAGAACTGAGGCCTAATTATGCCAATGTAACAAGTGCCTGTCCAACCTTGCGGCTGGCAGGTATATGCCATTTCACCACAGATCCAATAGTGACCCTTGAGTGCACAAGCAATGGTTTCAAAGATCTGTTCCCTGTCATGGAGTCTCAGACTTGGATAATAGTAATCGTCTAAATTTCTCAAAGGAGATCCCAGGATCGGTGAGCCCCTATGGGTGCCATATGAACAGTTCCCTAGGTTAGAGCTAGGATGCCAAGTACAGTTCTTATATTGGTGTGTTAGACTCCAATACCAAGTGAATCCAGGACTATCCTCACCATTGGAGTTGCCCCAAGCCCATTGGTAAGATATACAAGGGCTGATGCCTGTTTCACTGCACTGTTTACAGAGTAATACTGTTTCAAGAAAAAACATTTGAGTATTGGTGTTATAAAATGATTTCTTCTAGACTATCTCACTACAAAAAGTTTCCTTATTTTTAGGATCCGTCACCTGGGGTCCAGATGTCATTAATCGAGATACCAGATTTGTCCCATTTCCCTTGTGCAGGTGCACAGTCAAGGGGAACTGCCTTCCTGGCATATGTCCAATTACAATGACTGTAGCCGAGGAAGATTTCTGACCTTACGGTGGTCCGTTTTAAACAAAACATTCCAGGGGGGTTTCTACCAATGGCCAATCATGGTTTGTCTCTGGGTTCCACCAACCTGTTCCATGAGGAACCTCAGGGAGGTTACTCAGAATCCACTCAAGGTGAAGGGGCGTGGCGACCCAAGGCCAGTTTGTTTCTGATCCTGGCTCATCACATACCCAGCAGCTGGATAAATTAAAGTGGTTGTTACAGCCTGGGCCAGCTGCTCGAAGCGGTTAGGTGCATGTTGACCTGTTACTGGGACGGTCCATGATGGGTGAATGAACACCGCGAACAGAGTGTACTCTAGGTTCATGGTTTAAGGGATGCAATAAAACTGGAACAATATTCCGGAGTGGAATTCAAGAAAGGTTGGCCTTTCCAATGATCTATATATGCTGACAGGCAGCAATCTATGGAAGAGGTCTGCAGGACTGACTGATAAGGACAACCGGAAGAAGCAAAGCCCAGAGTATGAACAGAGCAATGAACAGAGACAAACACGGAGTCTCCTGGCACGTCATCAGCTCCTCTAAGTCTCTGATGAATTGTGGGTCAGCTTGAGATGGGTGGGAGACAGCTGCTGGGCAGCCCAGGTGGAGCTCAGGCCAGCAGGGTCTCCTTCCTGGTTGGATGATTCGCTGCTCTGATGAACTGTTTTCACTCGTAAGCAGTGCTCCCACGGAGCTATACCTGACACTTTAAGAGCAGTTGGAGTAATAAGCACAACAGTATTGTGAACCTGTCCACTGAGGTTTCAGTGGTTCCTTCTTCCAATCTTTGACCCAAACCTGATCCCCAGGTTCATACGGATGAACCGGGATTCCTAGTGAAACCGGCGCTCTCTCTAGTACATACCTGTTTATAGCCTGAAAGGTGGCACCTAGAGCCTGGACTTGTTCCCACAGATGCTTGTCCCCCAATTGAGGAAGGCTCCTGGAGATGCCACCCAGGATCGGTGGGGGCCTTCGGTACAGAATCTCAAACGGAGAGAACCCATGTTTTCTGGGGGTGCATCTTACCCTGAAGAGAGCTAAGGGCAGAAGTTCCACTCAAGTATGACCTGTTTCTTGAACTAGTTTTCCCAGTGTACCCTTGAGGGTATGATTCATTCGCTCAACTCTCCCTGAACTCCGAGGCAGTAGGCAGTATGTAGTTTCCATGTCACTCCTAGCCCCTTTGTAACTGTCTGGACTAAATCAGCTACAAATGCTGGTCTATTATCACTGTGGATGGTTAGGGGTCTGCCATACCTGGGAATTATTTCTCTGAGGAGCACTTTTGTGACTTCCCTACTCTTTTCGGTTTTGGTAGGGACTGCCTCTGTCCAGTTTGAGTAGGTGCAGATCAAGACGAGGAGGTACTGGTACCCTTGAGCCCGGGACACTCAGTGGACTCTACTTCAATGTCCTCAAAGGGGGCACTGCCTGTCCGCTGCACCCCTGGGATTGGACGTGGGACATTGTTGGCGTTGTTTCTAGCACACGTGATGCACCGTTCTGTAACAGTCCTACAGAGGGCAGAGAGCTTACTGATGTAAAACTGCTTTTGAAGAAGCATTTCCAAAGATGTCTTCCCAAGGTGAGTTAGCTGGTGATAGTCTGTGACAAGCTGTATCCTGAGTGCACGGGGAACATACATTCTGCCATCTGGAAGCTGTCACCACTCCCCTGGTATTTTGATGGCCCCTTCTGATTTGGCCCATTCTTCTTGTAGGGCATATTGAGGTTTTGTTGGTCTTTGGACTGAGGCCAGAAGACATGCTGAGTCTCCAGCTCTGCCTTCTGCTGCTGATTTTGTAATTTAACAGCTAAATTATTACCATGTGATACTAAATTTGTATTTCTTTGATGTCCACGGCAATGTAGGATTGTAACCTCTGCTGGAAGCCAAACAGCTTCTAATAGTTTCAGAATCTCCTCTTTGTTTTTAATGTCTTTGCCCCCAGTGGTTAAAAGTCCTCTTTCTTTGTAGATGCCTCCGTGTATATGCACAGTAGCAAAGGCATATTGGGAGTTAGTATAAATATTAACTCTTTTCCCTTCTGCTAGTGACAGGGATTTGATCAAAGCCTGAAGTTCAGCCTGCTGTGTTGACCAGCCCTGGGGAAGCGCTTTGGCTTCCACCGCGGAAGTTTCTGTGGTTACAGCGTAGCCAGCTCGTCTTTCCCCTTCCTTCACACAGCTGCTTCCATCCGTGAAGAGAGTGAGCTCAGGATTCTTCAATGGGGAGTCTGGCAGTTCTGCGCGGCTGGCATACACCTCATCTAGCAGTTCAGCACAGCTGTGCTCCGGAGTGCCCTCCTCTGAGGGTAGAAATGTCGTGGGGTTTAGAGTCCGCATGGTCTCCAGAGTTAACTGCGAGTTTTCACAGAGTAGCCCTTGGTAGTGGGCAAGTCAGGCGTTAGACAGCCATCTGTGTCCCTGATTATTCATCAGAGTCATGACTGCGTGAGGCACTTTTGCGTTTATTTCCTGGCCAAGAGTGAACTTATCTGACTCCCAGACAAGAAGAATGGTGGCAGCCGGCGATCTCAAGCAAGAAGGCTATCCCATCGCTACAGAATCAAGCTTTTTAGACAGGTAGGCCACCGGTCTTTGCCACGAACTGACTGAGTGAGCACTCCCAGTGCCACGCTGTCTTTCTCATAAACAAAGATGCTGAATGGCTTTTCTACATCCAGGAACCCGAGTTCCGGGGCCTGTCCAAACGATTTCTTAATTTCCTGGAACGCCTTCTCTTCCTCCCCCCAGAGGAGAGAGTCTTGCTCCAGGTCAGTTAGAGCTGCCTATAGAGGCTTTGCCAAGGCTGAGAAGCTGGGGATCCAGATTTGACAGAATCCCATGGCTCCTAAGAATTCACGAAGTTTTCTCCTGGTGTTAGGTTGGGGTAGAGCTAAAATGACTTCTTTTCTTTTGGCCCCGAGTGCCTGATGCCCTTGGGAAATGTCAAAGCCTAGATAACATACTTTCTTCCTGCAGATCTGAGTCTTTTTCCATGAGGCTTGACACCCTGATTCAGCGAGATGCTCAAGAAGGGCACGGGTACCTGCGAGGCAGTCTTCCTCGGTTGCACTAGCTAAGAGGAGGTCGTCCACGTATTGGAGGAGAGTGCAATGAAATCTTTCACGGGGAAAATTTGCTAAGTCTGCAGCCAAAGCTTCCCCAAACGATGTCAGAGAATATTTGTAACCTTGAGGTAATCTTGTCCATGTCACTTGCATCTGCCTACTCCTGTTAGGATCTGTCCATTCAAATGCAAATAAGGGCTGACTCTGTGGGGCCAGCCTGATGCAAAAGAATGCATCTTTCAGATCTAGGCACTTAAAGCAATCAGCCTCCGGAGATAATTGGCTTTGTAAAGTGTATAGATTTGGGACCACCGGATGCAATGAAACAGCTACTTTGTTAACAGCTCTTAAATCCTGTACTGGCTGGTAGACTCCCCCAGGCTTCTTAACTGGTAACAGAGGCATATTCCAGGGCGACTGACACTCAGAATACCCGCTTCTTTAATCACTGTAAATTTGCTTGTATCCCTGGTCTAGCCTCTCAGGGGATAGGATATTTGTGCAAGCCTTGGGGCCCCTGGTCTTAATTTCAACTATGAACTTAAGTTCAACTATGACCGGAGGTCTTTTCTTCGCCAATTCTGGTGGTTTGCCTTCTGCCCAAGCCAACAGAAAAGCAGAGAAAAACTGGTGGGTTTTCCTCCGTTTCCCGAGAGTTGTGAATACGCCACTCCTCGTCTCCGGCGTGGTGACGTTAGAACAAACCCTGTGGTTTCAGGTTTCACATGCAGAGTTGCTGTTCCCTCGTGACTAAATGAAATTTGGGCCCCGAGTTTAGCTAGTAGATCTCGACCAAACGGGTACAGACAGTCTGGCATCTACAGGAACGTGTGTTTTACCATGTGGCCCCCGAGCTTGCAAATCCAGGCTTTGAAGAAGGGTTGGCAAATTGCCCCATTCCCCGTGGCCCCCATGATGATGACCATCTTGGTTCTGAGCGGGTCCATTGGGGTTGTTAGAATTGAAAGCTCTGCTCCTGTATCTACCATAAATTCTGTTGGTTGGCCCCCTACTTTCAATCTGACCATAGGCTCCAGGGGACCTAAATTCAAGGAGCCCGGTCTGTCTCAGTCCATGTCGGCTTCCGCCATTCCAAGGAAGTTCGAGCCCCGTCCTTCTCTTTCGCGCAGTTTTTCGCGCAGGTCCAGCCTATTGGCGGTCTGCTTTAGCGGGCATTCATTCTTCCAATGAGCAAATTCCTTGCAGTAAGCACATTGGTCGTTTCTGAGCCGGGGCCCGCCTTCCCTCTGGCTTTGCAGTCTCCACCCCCTTCCGCCCTCTGGAGGCCATCTCTCCTGAAGACCTGCAGCTAATGGCGTGGTTTTTTCTTTCCATTTACAGTCAGCCTCCCTCTTGGCTGCTACTTCCTGACTCATAAAAACCTTGTTGGCTACTTCTAAGAGCTGGCTGATAGTCATTCCAGCGACACCTTCCAGCTTTTTGGAGCTTCCTACGGATATCTGTGGCTGATTGGGCTATGAAGGCGGTATTTATCATCCTCTGATTATCTGGAGCCTCTGGGTCAAACGGGGTGTAAATTCGGAATGCCTCGCATAACCGTTCGTAATAGTCTCCCAGTGGCTCATCGGGCTGCTGGGTAATGGCGGTAGTTTTGGACATATTGGTGGGTTTTCGGGCCCCAGCTCGCACCCCCTGCAAGACTGGCTGCCTGGTATCATTGGATATTGGCCTGTCCCTCCATATTGAAGTCCCAGTCGGGTCGTCCCTCCGGAGCTATTATTCCAGCCCAGGCGACTACATCAACCACTCTGGTAGGAGCGTTGGCTTCTAGTTAAGAACGAGCCTCTGCCATAATATGGCACCTTTCTTCTGTGTTAAAGAGCATGTGGAGTAACTGTCGGCAGTCCTCCCAGGTGGGATGGTGCATTTGGAAAATAGTTTTGAGGAGGTCTGTCATAGCCTGGGGTTTTTCTGAGTAGGAGGGAGTATGATGTTTCCAATTTAAAAGGTCTGTGGTTGAAAAAGGATGATAGTAAATCATGGGGCGTCCGGGACGGACAGTGCCGTCTCCCTCTATTTGATCCGGTCCCCGCATCTCTCGAAGGGGCCTCTGGAGGGCAAGGTTTTGATTTCTGGAGCATAGGCGCCTGCCCTGGTTGGGAGAGTGGGGATCTTGAGTTGGCTTTGGCGGGGAGGTGGATGGTGGTGGAGTATTTGGATCTCCTCCTGGCGGGGCTGTGGGCTGCGCTGTTCTGGAGAAATATAAGGGGGAGGCGGTAGCTCCTCTCCGAGGTCGCCCTGGAGGATAGGTTTATGGTCTTCCAGGGGCTCTAGGGTGCCCTTTAGGGAGCGTTTGGAGTTTTCTGTGGCTCTTGGGAGCCTCTTGATGATGCCAAAAGAATCCTGGCCTCACCCTTCCTACTTGAGCTGAATCGTACCCACGAGGGTATTGTTTGGGCGACTCTTAACCAAGAATCTATGTAGGTGAACTGATCTGGATGGCCAGGGTCACCTGCCACATTTCTCCAAACATCTTGGACTACTGGAACTTTTAAAGTCCCTTCTATTGGCCAGTTGGTTCCAAAGGTGGGCCAGTCTACTTCACATAGGTTTTTAGCTTTCTTGGTGTCAGTTTTATACCGTAATCCTCTGAAAAGCCCTTCTTAAAATTCCTCAACGTACAGTTTAAGACTGTCGGCTTACTCTCATTCCCTCCCATCCCCGCCCTTGAGTAATGGCACGAAACGGACAAAGGAGCGGGGTTCACCTTTTATTCAAAAGTGGCCCATTCAGTCTCCATCCTGGCCATTCTTCTTATGAAGATAGAGCAGTCTTAGCTGTAGGCGCGTCTGTATTAGCCCTGGACCAGGTCGCACAGATATCAGATGTGTACGCGAGTCACCGATACGTCATATGACTGCAATGGAACCGCAGGGACTGGCTCATGCATGTCCTGTAGCTCGCACCGTGGGACAACATCATTCCACTCCGCTCACACAGAAATTATTGAAAGGTTTTTTTCTCTGGGCTCCATGAGGAAAGAAAGTCAATCAAACAAAAAGTCGAATAGCCAGGGCTTTATTGGGGTTTGCGCACCCGGGCGAGGTTCTCTGGTCCGCAGAACGGGGGCCGGGGAAGTTGCGCCCGAACAAAGGGAAGCGCGCTCTTTAAGCAAAAGAATTTCGCGGGCTTCCTACATCACGATTGGGGATTGGTCCTGTGATTCCAGGTGTGGGCTTCAGTCCCTCAGTCTGATGTCAGCCACCTTTTTCCCAGGTATGGCTGCTGCTTTGTCCCTCTGTGCCAGCCTAACAGTTATCACATTCCCTCCCCCGGACTTCCCTGACTGAGAGATCCTGGTAATGATATTTCCAGTGATCTCTTAAATGAAAGTTGATCAGACTTTCCTTCTGCCGGTGGGCAGGCCTGAGCTGGGTCCTTTTTATCCCTGGATATTACCTGTTCCAGCGGCCGTTCCTGCTTTCACTTCTTCTCAGAGCCAGGCAGAGTGTACCGCTCAGGGCCGCAGAGAGGTGTCAGGTCCGTGGGGCTGCCAAACTGGCAGGGCGCGCCTCCCCTGGAGTCTTCTTGCGTCCCGCCGCCCTGAGATGGCTCCCAGAGACGTTGGCCCCCAAAAGCCAACGTGTTTGGGGTTCCCAGTCAAGGGAACCAAAAGTAATAGCTCTCTCTCAACTGACCAATACAAGTAGTGCTCTTTTAGAAGTAGTGATGACAGCTTTATTATGCGCGGGCCAGATGTAGAATCTGAGCCCCGAAATACTTTTGGGATACACTTTTATTGGTGAGGGAGAGGGGAAGGTGTGAATTAGAACAGGAATTACAAACGGAATTCAGTTATTCATTTGCGAATTCCTCACGTGGATAACACACAGGATTCACATAATTGTAAAATTTACATAGGGTTTTGTTCTCAGAAAGGGGTCCTTTTATCTAGACAGTAGCTTCCAGCCAGTCTAGACTGTCAGGCACCTGGTGGCTGGGTGGCCACAGCTGGTCCTCAGCGGCTAGAAACTGGGGTGTGGCTTCCTCTCTTCTACAATGGCGACAGGTGGGACATGCTTCTGGAAACCTGCTGCATGATGGGCGGGAAGATGGGCCCTTTTACAGGGTGGCCAGGAACAGCCAAGTGGACAAGAACAAAGAATAGTCCAGTGGGCAAGGACAGTAACACCCCAGGCCAGGACATCTGGGGTACAGTCAGTGCAGGCGGAGGCCATAATTGCCCCAGAAAGTCCACTGGTTACATTCAAGTCCCTGCTCAGCATTGGCCAGTTACTGAGCAGGCTTTCAAGTTTGGGCCTGGGTCATGTTCTCACACGTGATATTCTCTTCAAATCATAATGTAACAGTCAATCTGAGTCACTCAAGACTCTGAACTTAATAAAAAAATCACTTTCATTTTTCCAGTCCTTAATTCTTAGTATAGATCTGTTGTTGAAGGCCAGTCTGCTAAAACCAGATACACTAATTATGAATTAAACACTTAATTCTCATTACTGCTATATGATCTTTTCTCTCTTGTGCACTACTGACCTCTGGCAATGTTCATCTTCTGGAGGTATCAGGCAGATGTAGGCAGTCACACACACACACACACACACACACACACACACACACCCCTTATCTGGAGAAAATTCTCATTTTGACATACTTTGGAAATCGTCATGGAGGACATAGGTACTATCGCTCTTATTTCATTTTATTTTTTAAGGACAGGTGCAGGCAGGACTGAACTCGAATAGGAAAGAAGACAGGGAAGGAAGAAGCACTTTATTTATTTTATTTAGCTGTTCATCTTGGTTGTTCTCCCCGGGCCCTGGTTGTGAAGCCGGGTTCCTGGGGTGTATGTGGACTCTGTCAGCCAGAGGTGGTGAGTTTATCTGCTTGGCCACCATGGCATGCTTTCCTCTTCTATTTTAGAGCCACCTATTATGCTACTATTTAATTATAAAAATATGATCAAAAAACCCCTTCAGATTCATTTTGATTTTTAAAAAATGATTGCAAACATACTGCAGTAGGGAGCGAAAACCATGACATTGTGTATTTCAAATAGTTTTTCTTAATAGAACTGGGGGAAAAACGGAGAGCAGTGGTCAAATGGGATACTTAATGCTAATTCACTTATATCTGTAGCATTTAGCAAATACAGTTTATGAGCCACTATTAATTCTCACCCTAGACATTTCTATGCTTTTGTATGGTATTTTAGAACTATTGTCCAAATACAGTAATTGTGACCTCATGTATATTTCATAAAATAGATGACATATTTCTAGTATACCTGCATCTCAGGATGCAGTGAGATGAGAAGGAACAGCAATGTATAACAAATTGCAACCCTCATTGAATCTCACAATCTTTTTTTTTTTTTTGGACAATTTATGAATTAAAAGTAGATCCTCTTAAAAGGAATATTTTATTTCTAAATTTATATCACTCTTCTGAAAGAAGAAGTTCTTACATATTTTGTGACTTTGTTATTATTTACCTATTTTCTACAAGGTCATTTGTTATTTTCTTATTGATTTTAATCTGCCACGTGATTGTCTTTTAATCTTCTGCTGACTTGCACCTTCTCCTGAATGCATTTTGTTATGATTTTAACTATTTTATGTAGACAAATCTGTCACTCATAATTTTTAATAATTCTTTTCTATCTTCAGTATTTGCTTTACTTTCTTTGAGATCATTTATTATTGTTCATTTACATCCTTCTCTTTAGTATTTATTTGCCTGAAACTAGCTGGTGATATGAAGGTATATTAGCAAAGGTGGCTGATGTGGGGCTCGTATGCAGTGGTGTATGTTTGTTTTGCCAACACCCTTTCTTGAATTGGGAAGATGAATGTAGTGCGTGTAGTTATGCATGAGTGTGTGAGCATGTGTGAGTGAGTGAAAGTGTGAGCATGTGAGCGTGTGTGAGTGAGTATAAGTGTGAGCGTGTGTGAGTGTGTGTGTGTGAGTGTAAGTGTGAGCATGTCAGGGACTTTATTTTAAACTAAGTGGATGAAAAACAAGCATGCATGCTTTGTTTCATCTTATCTCTTACCCAATTACTAAAGCAAATTACTTTTGGAGAAGAATATTTAGGAGATTTTAATACCAAACTCTTAACAAGAGAGGCAAGATTATGGGCTATTTCTGTTTTGTCTTTTTTTTTTTTTAAGTAAAGGTGCAGGCAGCAATGAAGGTGAGTAGGCAGGCAGGCAGGAAGAGAGGAGGAAGAAGTATTTTATTTATTTGTATTTAGTTGTTCATCTTGATTGTCCCCCCTAGGAAGTGGAATGAGGTCCCTGGGATGTGTGTGGACTGTGCTTTAAGCTAACTATGCCTCCACCAGCGCGTGCCTCTGTTTTCTCCTTTTAAAAAGCTCTCACTGATCAGTCAATCATAGTGAGAGCCCAGACATAAAGCCACATATATATGGATAGTTAATCTATGATAGGTGACAAGAGCATATAATGGAGGAAGGAACATCTGTTTAACAAATGGTGCTGGGAAAACTGGAAAGACATCTGCAAAAAAAAAAAAAAAAAAAGAAGAAACTAGATTTCTCATTCTTGCCGTACACAAAAGTTAACTCAAGATGGATCAAAAACCTGGTTATTATAACCAAAACCATAAAATACCTAGAAAACAATGTGGGAAAAACTCTTCATGACTTCAACCTCAAAGAGATCTTTGGGGAGGGAACAGCTATGGCAAAAGAAGTCAAAGTAAGACTAAGCAATTGGGACTGTATCAAACTCAAGAACTTCTTCACAGCAAAAGAAAGCACCACTAAACAGAAAGATAACACATGGAATTGGAGAAGATATTCACAGAGCATACTTCAGATACCAGCTTAAGCTCCAAAATATATAAAGAACTCATACACCTCAACACAATAAAGCAAATAACCCACTGAAAAAATTGGGAAAAGAACTGACAGAAGACACAAACATGGCCTACAGACAACTGAAAAAAATGTTTTACATCACTTATTATCAGAAAAATGCAAATAAAAATGAGATACTATCTCACACCATTGAGAATGGCCTATATCAAAAAAACTAGAAATAGGTGTTGGAGGGGCTGTGGAGAAAAAGGAACCCTTCTACACTGTTGGTGGGAATGCAAATTGTTGCAACCTCTTTGAAAACAGTATGGAGACTCCTCAAACAAATAAAGATGGATCTACCATTTGATACCACAATCCTACTCTTGGGCATATACTCAGAGGACACAAAATCTCTAATCTGAAAAAAATATCTGAACCCCGATGGTCACAGCAGCACAGTTCATAATGGCCAAGATATGGAAACAGCCTAAATGCCCATCAACAGATGACTGGATAAAGAAAAATTCTGCACAGCCACACAAAAAAAAAAAAGAAAGAAAAAGGAAATTGTACCCTTTGCAACAGTCTGGATGGAATCGGAAGGGATCATGTTAAGTTAAATAAGTCAGAAAGAAAAAAAATACAGGATGGTTTCACTCATATGTGGAATATAATGAGATGAGACAAATAAATAGATAAACCCCAGCAAACTCTCTGGACACAAGATGATGACTTCCAGGGGGCTGGGAGTGGGGAGGGATGGAAAGAGGAGAAGAGGTGGTGGTAAAGGACCCTGGAACTCTGGTGGAGGGTGTGGTGTGGAATATAGATTGAGATACAGTGTTAATAGTAAAAATGAATGTAGCATTGTGAACAAAAGAGATAATAAATATCAATAACTAAAAAAAAAAAATTCTGTCTTATTTTTCTAACACGAAATGTTAATTCCACTGTCTTTCATTCCTAAACCAACAGTAAAAGAATCTTGCCTTGATTCCCCTAGTCTTTGTAAGAGGAAAATTACAATCTTATTTTTTGCCTGGATTTAGCCTGTCCAACACTTTGGAAAGATAATATCTTAAGAAGAATTCAGAGGTCATTGCTAAGAAATGAAGCACATTTAAAGTTCATTTATAAGTAAGGTATTAAAAACAATGTGTACCATTCTGAAGGTGCACTAACAAATGCTGATGGCTGATTTTTTAAATCTATCACAGATATCTATCGCTCATTCACAAATGGCTTTGAAAATGAGGAGATCATGTACTTCTTCTAGCCCAAGATGGCATAACGTTTCTTTGATGGACACAGATGAACCGACCAGCTGACCCAGGAAGCTGCTGACAGCAGACAACTTCTAGGATGTAATGATGTTGCCTGTGGAAATCAGAAAAAGGGGTTCTTTCAATACAGGTGTTCTCTAAGTGGTGAGGGGGCTATAAGAAGGTGAGTAACAATACTTTTTGTGAATGAAGCAATATCTTGTGTTTGAATATTTTGTTGTCACTTTCTAAAGACTGACCGACAGGAGGCAGCGGCAGTGGTGGGTTAGCACATAGCTAAGTCTCCTACGCTTAGGTCCACGCAGACCTGTGCCGATCCTACCTCATTCCTTATGGGCAGAGTCACATTGGGTACATTATTAACTGCCTATATTGTGGTTTTCCAATTTGAAAAAGAGATAGAGATTTCTACTCTAATTCTTGTAAGGACGAAAGTAAGTAGTTCATATAAGATGCATTTATCATCCAGTAGACACACATCAAGAGGTCAAGTGAGGTACTGGTGAGGTTAATGTAAATCAGACGGGGCCACGGGTCACTTTTCCTTCCTCTTTTTGATATGACAGCAGCGGTTGACACTCCTGCTTGACAAATTTAATTCACTCTTGGTTACTGGAAAAAATAATAAACTTTATACACTATTCTTAACCCTAACCCTATGTTAGGACGTGAGGGTAATCATCATCACCAATATTTAGAAATCCTTCACAAGTTTCAAGTTCCTTCCAGGGACTGTCACAAGAAGATACTTGGATGGGCTCTTACTAGAAATTCAAGGTTCTGGTATTCAGAAACTGTAGAAGGAGGTAAACAACATTCTTTAATTAACTTTATTACTAGCTTGGGGGTATTTAGCAACAATTTGCTTAGTGCTTTGCAATCATTCGTTCTGTAATTATATACTGAGGATAGAACATGAGTTTTGTGCTGTGTGTTAAGAATTCCAAATTGAACAAGGCCAGTAACTTGCTCTTGAGGGGCTCATTTTGTAGATAAACAAATAATTGGAACATAACATGGTGTGACCACCAACAAAAATATGTACTAGATATAGTGGTAGCACAAAGAAGAAATCTGTGGCTCAATTTACTTGGGTCAGGGAAACTTTCAAAGATGCTGAGATGATTGAATTGGATTTTAAAGGAAAATTAAGAGCTCAGTAGGGCTAATTCGATTGATGAGATGGGTGGGATAATATCTGAAGAGGAAGTTTAGTGCACAAGAAGCAGGTTATGGAAGGAGGGAGGTGGGTAGGGGCACACACATACTCTTTGGCAGGAACATAAGTGTTTCCACACAGTGCCCTGGTATTGGTGAGCAGGGACCAATTTAAAATGAGTTAGATGCTATTCTCAAGAGATATGATCTCTTGAAATATTTCAGTTGTAGAACTGAGCTGTGCTAGATGGGAAAACCTTTATGATGCACTCTGAAATATCAGTTTATCTAGCCAAACTTAAAAGCAATATTACTTCTAGATGATTTTCTGCAAGTTTCAGACATCAAAAAAATGTTATTGACTTTTCTACATGTCTACCTTGATTAGTTAGTGATTCAGTTAATCTTCCAGACTGGGTTAATTTTGTTAGTGGGAGGTGACACTAGCAGGTGGCACAGTGGATCAACAGGAACAAACTAGGCTTGTCCCATGCAAACAAAGACATGGGACCCTGACGGCCCAAGTGGTGAAGTCATTGTTCTCGATCTCTGGGAGTTCCAGAGGAAGTAGGAGTAGGTATGATATGATGGAACATTCTGTGACTGTGAACTCCAAATCTGGGGTGTAGGTGGGGGTATAATGGGATTCCCTGTCCATCAGTGTGGATTAAACTGAGAGCTCAAAATGCTGATAGCACTCAAAACTCCAGCTCACTTTGACTCTGTGACACAGACAACTGGACAAAGGAATCCTGCTGCCTATTTCTCTTGGGAAATCTGTAAACATGAAGCTATTTCTGGCCCTCGTTTTTCTGCTGTTTGAAGTTGCAGGTAACTCGCTCAAATGTATCAGGAAATCCTAAGAGATAGGAGCGGGGTCCGGGCCCTCAAGATAGTTGGTATCTTGCTGACTTGAGTCTGTCTGAGAACAGAGGATCCAGGGAAGTTAGAAGAGATCAGGGCTATACTCTCAGAAGTCCTTTCCAAAGGTAGGAATGAACCTCTCCTCTAGAGTCATCTTTATAATACTGAACATGGTTTTCACCCAGGAACTGGGGCCTCTCTTTTTCCATTCAAATTCATTTTCAGCAAATCTACATCAATAATGAGAACAGCACAGCTGTGGAGTCATAGAGGCATGAGGTTAAAATCATCTTCAATGGTGACGAGTTATATGAATTGAACTAATTATTGCCTTTGAATTTCAGTTTTCTCCTCTGTCAAGTGAGTATAATGACTCAATTTCATAATGATTGCATGTCATGTGAGGATTATGTGAATTTAGGAATATGAAGCCCAGTTCATGGTGGGAACTCTGTCACTGAGCGTGTCTTTCTCCCTTGCTGCTGTAGGCAGATGGTTGTTTGTGTCCCTAAACTACCTCTCTAACCATCAACGATGCTCCCTGGTTTTGGAGAAAACACACAGGCTAGATTAGGGAAGGGACTCTAGTGCATTTATTGCTGAGACCCATGAGGTTTTGGCAAAGGGAGACTTGTGATGTCAGTGAGTATGAAACCCAATGATGTTGCTAACTTGAAAATCCTGCTTGTGGTCTTTTAGAAATTAATTTGACCCTGGCACACTCTGGTGGAGCAGTGATTGGGTCATTCACCTCTAAGGGACGTAGGCCACATACCTCTGGGTTCGAGTCCTGGGTCCAGGGGGAGCAACCAGTGTGAACAACTAAATTAAACATAAATAAGTTCTTCCTCCTCTCTCTTCCTACCTGCTTGCCTACTATGCCTTCATTCTTGCCTGTACCTTTCCTTAAAAAAAAAAAACAACAACTAATTTGACTCTGAATTGTGTGTGATGACAAGCTAGTGTTTTCTGGGGAACTAACTTGGGTAGGGCTAAGGGAGAGATGACTTTGGAACGACAGAGTCAGATTTACCAGGGTCCGAGGGCTGGATGACCCAGTTGATGACCATAAAAGATATTCTCTTCTCTTGTCATGTAAGTTTTCAGAGTCAACTATCAGAAGCCTGGGGTTTTGATTTTCTTAATTGGGTGCACCTTTTAAGGAGGAGGCTCTGAGTGCCCTCTTCTTTGGAGCCAGAGGAAGTCAGCTTGGGGGAGCTGCATGTCTCTCCGGCTCTGCCTCAAGAACTAACCCAGTTCCCTGTTGTTTCCTGTGCACAGATACTGCACAACCCAAAAAATGCTTTCATAATGTCACAGGCTACTGCAGGAAGAAATGCCTGCTGGGGGAGATATACGAAGTATCATGTAAAAATGGAAAACTATGTTGTGTTAATGATCAAGAAAACAAAGAGCACCTGCAATACCAAGAACCACCTCAAAGTCCCGTAGAGACAGAAGAAACGAAGGACTATTATTTTACCTACCATCATGCTTCTCATCATCACCCCGTAGATCAAGTACCTGCTCCAGTGTTCTCCTTCTTCCTAAATCAAAAGCGCCACTCAGTCCAGCAGGCGAGGGGAACAGATTTATCTACGTTTTCCTATGAACTTGACTTTCCACATAATAAAGTCTTCCACTGGTTTTCCCTGGATTTTTAGATTCAGGCTCTCACTTTTTGAACACCATAACCAGAAACAAATAGTTACCATGTTTCAGGTACTATACCAGTAAGACGGGTGATAAAAAGATGAAGTGAATGTTGGTAGAGGTGGAAATGAGCCCTTCCATTCTGTACACAATGTGATATTTCATAGCATTTCAGGTGTAACTCTTTTTAGTGAAGTTTCTTAAGTGTAAGCAGGTCTGAATGTCCCAGCTTTTTGTGTGTATGTGTGTGTTTGTGTAAACACAGAGGATTTTTCTAGCACACGAGATTTCATTAGGGGAAGGCAAGACACTCGAACATTCTTAGAGTGTTTATTGGGGAGGATCTCAAAGGACGATGGTGACAGCTAGTGAGATGGCCAGTATGTCCTTCTGAAGTTCATTTAAAGTTCACATCCCATCGCCTTTTTTAGTAGCAATTTGAACATCCAGTTGATACTTTTTTTTTTTTAAAAAATATTACTTTTAGGATCTTTGAAAGCATTGAATATTCGGTCTCCGTAGTGTCAAATTTTAGACATTCAGCTATACGACCAAGAAGGTCTGAAGATCTAATGCAAATCATGGAAACGATAGTTGATAACAGTGCGTTGCCTGATTGAAACTTGCTAAGTAGAATGCAAATTTTCTCACCCACACAAGATACATATGTCAGGTGATGGATATATTATTAATGAGATGGCAGGGGTGGCAGCAACTTTCACAATGTGTACCAAATCATCTCAATGTACACTTTAAGTACAGATTCTGTCTTAGAGAATTCCCCCAAATTTTATTCATAGAACAGAATGTTCCAGGTAGTTTTCTACTAAGTTCCAGCAACTGGGGATCCTGAACAATGGCTCAGAAAATTTGCTGGCGATTTAATCATTTCTTATCCATATTCACCCCTTCTTCTTAGAAAATTTGCTCATAAACCTTCTCTATGAATTCATAGCCATTTCTGTGAATCCTGGCAAGAGAGGAGAGGGCCAGATAACTGTTGTCTTGGAACAGGGTGGTGACAGATGTTATGAATAGAGGTTGGATCCTGGTGTATTGACAAATAAGATATAGGGAAGGAGGGAGGGTTGGATGAAGGGAGAGAGAGATATATATTTTTAATTTTGGTTCTAGTCGACTAGGCCTTATGATTATTAACATTTCTCATAATAGGTGCTCCTTTTCTGAAAAGAGTTTGAGTGAGTTTTTTCTTATGGCTTCATATATGAGACATGACACTTGGGTGTAAGGCAATTCTTCAAGGACAGAGGTAAAATTAAGGATTTGTTCTTTAGTCACACCTAATTAGTAAAGACCAGCACGAGGACAGTGACAAGGATTCAAATACACTTCAACAATTAGGTTTTTGAGATAATCAAACACTTCAGACAATCCATGATCAAAAAAGCCTTATGAAGATATTTTGCCTGGTTGATTGTTCTGATCCACACGATAAGATGATGCTTGAGACACTGAGCCCCACGTGTTAGGTGTGTCATGAGGAGACACTGAACTATAATGCACAGTGCTCACTTTTTGAGATGAAAAAAAAAATGAGATCATTTTCTTCCATCACACTTGCAGGAACAGTCCCCGTATTTCTCAGGGCATTTTCTTAGCTTTAGAGAATCCTCTTAGCCTTGATTATATCATATTCTCAGGCATCAAAAAGACACAGACTGCTTTCCCTCTGAAAGAGGGCTAATTGAAGGGAAAAAGTGAATAGGGCCAGGGAGGGTAGCAGGGTCAATGGGTAGAATCAGCACCATCTACAGCCACTTAAATAAAAGATTTATTAATTTCTGCAGAATGACTAGATGTAGCAACTGTTGATGCCTGCTGCCGCTGGTGTGGCCTCAGGATCTCACTGAACTTTCACTTATCAACTGTGTCTGCCTAACTGCTAACCTCCACAGCTCCCAGAGCTCATTTAAGAGGCTTCAGTCAAAAGCTGTAGTTATGAAATGAGGTAACACAAGGACATATGGTGTCCTTCAGTGAATGACACCACCCTCACCCAGTTTTCCATGTCATCGTGGGCTGAAAGCAGGGAGTCACCTTCACTACGTCACTGAATAATTAGCTATTATGAATCACAGCTGCTAAATAGCTCTCGCCTGTACCCACTTTGGTGCATTTTCTTTGCCTTGACTCAGATCGAAACCACCTTTCACCTGGCCCATGAAATAGTCTTTTATCTCTTCTCTACATATTGAATCTCAGTGTCTATATACTTTACGCGTTCAACACAAAGTAATTACAATATCACTCCCACTTAATATATTTAACGACTTCCTATGCTTCCTCAGTTAAAGATGAAAGTCTAACATGATCTATTAGTCCTAATAAATCTAATTGGTCTCCATTCTCCTCTTCAACATCACCCTTTCTTCTGTTCTTGCAAAGATGCCATATTCCTCCTACCTCAGGGTCTTGGCCCAAGTTGATTTCTATGCCCTGAATTTCTATCTCTTCCCCACATATTCCTTAAAAAACAAGAACTAAATTGCGCCCTTGACAACAGTCTGGATGGAACTGGAGGGGTTCATGCTAAGTGAAGTAAGTCAGAAAGAAAAAGAAGTACAGATGGATTCACTCATGTGGAATATAATGAAATGAAACAAACAAATAAATCTTAGCCAAATCCACAGGACATGAGATGGTGGCTGTCAGAGGGGTGCGATGGGGAGGCAGGGAAAGGAGGGAAAGGTGGTGCTGAAGGTAATACCCACAGACTGAGAAGTGACTTCAATCTGAGTAAATGAGTATGGTTTTGTTAACAAAAGTAATAATAAAATTACTGTTGAAAAACAACAACTTTCTACTCATTTTCTAGCATTAGCTCAGCTTTCATTTATCAGTCAGTTCGAGCCTGGGCTACTTTTAACTAGTAACAAACCAGCCTGAGTCTGCTAGTCAGGTAATCCTTGGCTCCACTTTATGAAATAAAGGAAACAGTAACAGTTGACCCAGCATTAATGGAAGGCATCACGAAGGAGCCATGGCAAAATGCAGTTTATTAGAATTTCTCACACATGTTTTTGTAAATGATTATATATGCCGAACATATTTCCTAACGACTTCGATTTCTTTTTTTTTTTTTTCAAAAGCAAATGAGATTTGTTGAAGACAGTACGCCCTTTAAGAGCTAGGATAAATAAGGGCGGGCCATATTCCAAGAGCGGAAAGGCCCACTTTATTTCTATGTCTGGTATGACTCTACACATTTTTGTCCACTCTTTTTTCCTTTTTCAAAATTCCAGTCTTGTCTCCTGTTCACAGGTGTTCCCTCCGTCCCTCCCTTGCGTGGGTTCGAACGGGGACTCTAGCAGCTTGAAGTGGAGGAAGGGACATCTGACTGTAAGAGAGCCCCCCATCAGACTACTCTCCCTGGCTGGTGTTTGGAACCTGTTGTCTCACACTTTGAGGTGAACTGGCACAGAGTCCCTGAGACACGCCTGGGCCCCCGACCCCCTGTCCCGACTGCCTGCGGGAGTCTTCTGAGGTCACGTTTATTCACTGTTTCTGAGGCTTGATTGCCAACAACCCTCCCGACGTGGAGGCATGTGACTGCCTTACCCCGGCTGCCTTACCCGGACTAGGGAGGGGCAATGAGGATTGCTGCGGCCTGGATCCCAGCGTCCGGCTTGGAGGAGCGCAGCTAGCACTGCGGTCTGCCAGGCTCCGCAGCGCTCCTTCAGTCTGAGGGGCCAAGGGGGTGTGTTTGTGCCCCAAGGCGAGGTTCTCACCGGGACAACTGCTGCTCCATGGCACCCCCACGCTGGGTGGCGGGTGCTGCTGGGCTTGAACCGCTCCTCAGAGCCACCTGTGAGCCTCTCTCCCAATCCCGTCAGTCCTTTACCTTGCAGGCTGAAATAAGCCTTATGGGAGAATTAACACCAAGGAAATCAGCTAGCAATTTTTGGGGTAGATACACATGAAAGGATTCACTACAGGAACTGACATGCCGAGGTGGAGAGCCAGAGAAGCTGGTGGTGTAATTTAGTCCAAATCCAAAGGCCTGAGAATCTAGGATCTGGGGTCTGAGTCCCAGTCTGCGTCTGAAAGCTCAAGCACCAAGAAAGGATGGATGTCTCAGTCCAAGGAGAGAAAGAGCCAGAGTGAATCCTCCTTTCCTCCTTTTTCTTTTTAAAGCATAAACAATTTCAATGTGCTATTCTATATATCAGAGGGAAAGTGAGTGAAAGAGAGTATGCAGGAATTTGGCTCCTGGAGCCCCTAATACATGAGGCATCAGCTCTGGAAAAGAGGTTGGAAGAAAATCTCAACCCCTGCAGCTCTGCGAGTCCTTCGGTGGGACCAGGGCGGCAGAAGGTGGCTGCAGAGACTGGAAAACAGGCTGTGGCGATGCACAGGATGTGTTGCTGCCAGCATTTTTGGTCTTGGCAGGAGGTCTGTGAAGTAAATGACAGATGAGGATCCCAGCAGGGGCCCATCCATCTCCAGAGGTGACCACACTCTGTTCTCAGTCCCATGAGTCCCATCCTGCTGTTGGGAAGGGAGAGCCACACTTGCCTTCCGAGGTGTAATGCCTGTTACCCGGAGAGCCATGTGCATGTCACCAAAGAGAAATTCAAATCCCAGGTACGTTGTCTGAGGCACGCTCTGGTCTGGACCAGGCTAGAGAAGGTTAGCTGGAAGACGACCTTTTTTTTGGAAAAGGAGGGTTCAGTCTGAAGGATTGGAAGTCCTAGATATTCCATTCTGTGGCCAGGTTGAAACTCAACTCTGTTCTCTCTCTTGGGGTCAGAAGTGGATGCTCCCGGTTCCTTTGATACCTTTTAGTAACACAGGTTGCTGTCAAGGGCAGTTGTCATTGGAAAGTGACTTTGCTCTCTGCAGACTGTTGAGTGGTGGGGTCCTTCCTTTTCACTGGTGTTGGGAGTTCTGTCTTCCTGTCGGGAGCAGTGACCTGCGCATACACGGTGGCCCCGGAGAGACTGACGTGCCCTCGGAGGTCCTCTTGGTCTGCGCCATGAGCCCAGGAAAGGGGTCAGCAGGAGGTTGCTGGGCTGCTCACCTGGACCTTCCCTCTTAGGGCCACTGTCTCAAGGTCAACTGTCCCCCAGACATCTTGAGTCCTTATCTAGCAGAACACAAGGAAGGAAGGAAGGAAGGAGAGATGGAGGAAAGGAAGGGAGTAAGCACATTAAATTAGGAAATCAAATCTCCTGCCCCATCACATGAGCTGGTTTATCTGTGCACCCAGCTTGTTCAGACTGTCCATTCATGTTCCACCAGCCATTGAAACACAACTCGATAAAAGGTGGCTCTTCTCTGGCTCACTTTAATGGCCAGAAGAGAAGTGTTTGGACAGAGTGGTCAGCCTTGTCTCAGGTAACAAGGAGATGAAGAGAGGCAATGTTTGTAGCAAGTTTAGGAAGATAATAAAACCAGCTAAAAGGCAGTCTGGGTTTTGTTTTTGCTTTTGCTTTTTTAAAATGACCACCTAAACTATGTCTGAGAAAAAGCTCCAAAAAAACGTTTGCTGATTTAAGTTCTAAGTAATTGGAGTAACTGTTGAGTTTGAATAATGGTATATATTTTTAAAGAGGTTTTGTTTTTTAGAGACGCTTCAGATTTGCAGCAGAATTGGTTGGCGGTGCATTCCCATCGATGCCCCTCCCCCCGTGAACAGCCCCCTTATGGGCACCGACAGACCTGTGTTCACACACCATCGCTCAGTATCCAGTTTCTTCTTAGGGTTTACTCTTGCTGTGCAGTCTGTGTTTAAAATTTTTTATTTAAAAGAAAGAGACAGACAGGCATAAAGGTCAGCAGACTGGCAGGAAGAGAGAGAAGGAAGAACTTTATTTATTTAGTTGTTCATCTTGGTTTTCACCCTGGCTCGGGGCCTTGAGACCCTGTCCCTGGGATGTGTGGCCCGTGCTCTCAGTGGAAGGCAGGTGACTGAACGACTGCTCCACTAGGGTGTGCCCATTCTACGGGTTTTGACAGCTATATAGTGACATGTGTCTACTTTCCACCATCTCCACCAAAGGACAGTTTCACTGCATTTATGCTCCACCTAGTCATCCCTTCCTCCCTCTTACCCTCTGGCAACCACTGATCTTTCGATCATCTTCAGAGTTTTGTTAGGTTGTGAGAATTTTAATGTTTGCTCTTCATTCATTCATCTTTCTGGTTACTGTGGTTTCCTTAAGATTCAATGTATTCTTCTTTTAGGTCTTAATTATTTTAATTGCAGCACAGAGGAAGGAAGGAAGACAGGGAGGGAAGGAAAGAAGGAAGGAAGGAAAGAAAAAAGGAAGGAAGGGAGGGGTTATTTTAAAATAAAAATATTGTAATTATTTGTATTTGAATTTTTATTTTTTATTTTAAAATAAGTTATTATTTTAAAATGAAAGGACATCAAGGAAAATAATTTCTATTAACCTTTTCATAAATCTTAGAGACAGGTTTTGTGGTCTGTGGTAATCTGCTGTATAATGTTAAAAAACAATCCATTGCACATGTCAAATATACTAGGACTTCTGCTGCCCTGTTCTAGTTGATCTTTCATGAGTTACTGTCTTGGGTGGAGGTAGGGAAAGAACAAAGCTTTCTCAGCTGGACGGGACAGCACTGTGACAGGCTCTTGTCCTGTGAGGTGACTGCGCCTTCTGTGTGGCAGGGGCTTAGATCCTCGCTTGTCCGTGAGATGTGTGTGTGGTTCTCGGAGGAGCCCTTCAGAGACCGCTCACTGCTCAGTTTCTCCCCTGCCCCCCTTGCCTGAGATGTAACTGGCACAACGGTATGTACATTTGGGGGTACTACCTAAAAGCAAAGAAACCTAACTTACGACTTGCACTTCTTATGAAGACGTGAAACTCAGTTGAATGTATCCAATTTTTAATGACAAAATAACATGAGTGGCTCTTTGGTAAACAGGGCAGGAGAATACCACCAAATTAATTTTGTGCCGAGTTGTATACATTCAGATAAACTTAATTTTAGAATAGTTTTAGATTTATAGAAAATTTACAAAGAATCTGAGAGGGATTTAATCAGGGTTTAATTTTTTTCCATATACTACTTTTGGAAGCAAGTTTCTAAGCACAGCCCACCTTCAAGGGGGAGGGAGGTTTTGCTCTACCTTCTTGATAAGGAGGAACTCTGTAAAAACTGGATCTCTTTTGTACAGAAAATCTATCTCTTCTCAGCAATTTGTTTGCTATTTATTCATCTCCGTATGGGCTTTTGGATATTTCTTCTACAAATTTATTACACCCTAATACTTCGTTACTTATTTTATTTTTCCTATGTTCCCATTTTAGTTATTCATAGGAATTCCCGTGTCCCAAGAGCATGCCCCAGCCTGATTTTAAAAGTGTTTGCTTTCTTTGGGGCATGGTAGGAGACTCTCTGCCCATGTGGTGTATCCCAGCCCCAGCCCTAGGAGATAACAGGACAATTAAGAGAACACATGCCATACATTAGTGGTGGATGTTGCCGTGAGTAAAGAATATCAGAAGCAAAATTGGAACGTGAACGTGAAATGTAGTTGGAAAAGAAATTTTTCATGTTTCATATTGCTGGCAATTGGTGCCTCTAGCTCAGTCGGTTGAGCATGAGACTCTTAATTCCAGGGTCATGGATTCATCCCCCAAGTTGGACACCAATTGCCAGGCTTGATTCTGGGAGCAGGGGCTGAGGAAGGGGCGCCGCAGGAGAATTAGAAACGAGAGAGGGAGAAAGAGAGAGAGAGAGAGAGAGAGAGAGAGAGAGAGAGAGAGAGAGAGAGAGAGAGAGAGAGAGAGAGAGAGAGAATAGAAAGCTGGAGTCAGGGGCCAGTGGTCTCTCTTGGACTGAAGACCCAGATCATCCTGCCCTCCACCTATTTACTGGGTTCATACACAGCATTGCTTCAAGCAGCTTATGCAGCAAGTTATAGTTATATTGAATTTGCTATGCAGCCCTTTGCTCTCTAACTACATAACTTTATCTATCTTGCTTTGGGGAGTGAACAGTCACAGAGTCACTGTCCCAGTGTTTTCATGTGGCAGCCTTCGCCTGATGCTCTGGACCTGGTGTCCTTGATGTTCTGCCAGCTCCAACTCTGACCTTGCTCTGTTTTCTTCCCCCAACACATGTTATGCATGTAAAGACAGCAAAATAACCTCATGCAATACTGCAATTCAGATGAATTTCTAGGGCCTCTATGTTTCCTCCAAACTCTAAAGGGCGCCGGCACTGAAAGGATGCATTATCACGGCAATGGAGAAAGCAGGAAACAACTAAAAGCTGCTGTGTTGGAGTTGTGTATTTACATCTGCCTCCACTTTCTGTAGAGTTCTCCATAATAGTGGAAGCCTAGGCATTCTCTCCCCCACGCTCACTGCTTTTACACAGGAACTAAAAAAATTAGACTTCCTCATAGTGCAGCTTTAGATGCTCTACTTTGAAACCAAATAAAGTGCACATTTGCTCTCCTGAAATATCGTGTCTTTTGCAATTTCCTTTTCTTTGTTTCATTCTGTTCATGAAGATGACCTTCTCTACTAACACTCACCTGTTTGAAATCTTAGACGATTCACAAGGTGTCACTTTAATCTTAAACTCCTTCATGAATTTTTCCTGGGAATACTTGTTTTCACCTTTTTAGTTTCTGAGTTACATGTCGATTTTCCTGAGTTTTTTTGTTTCAGCCTTCCTTGTGAAAGGTTTTTCCGTGCACTGGTTAAATCCCCTTTTCAACAAGAGAGTTCGAATTGTACTTCTCAATTCATCACTTGGTGTATTGATTGCTCAATCACTGGTTAAAGAACAAATGAGTCAGAAAATGGGCAATAAGCTTTATTAGAATCTGCTTTCAGGTCATTCTGGAGATTAAGGAGCCAGAGGGAGATGTGAACCTTCTCACCTTAGTTTATTGGAACAGGTTGAGAAATAAATGAGTAGAAAATTGAATTCGATTTATGTAGAATTTGTCTTGGGCCTTGAATTACTTTCTCTTCATATCATAATCTTGAGGAAAAGTAACTGCAAATGTCAATGGCTTTGGACGAGGTGGATGTGTAATTCTTTTACGTGCTCCTAGATCCAAATATTGAGACAACAATATCACCCGTTTGCACATAGCACTTCACGTATCTCATCTGTTTTGCATATTTTCCTGCAGTATCCTTGTACATATTCATCCCAGCACTTCTTACGTTGCTCAGTTACTGTGCACACGAAACAGCAATAGGCCAAGGTCAGTGTTTTAAACTAAAAGGTACTTTTGGTCATAGGGAGACAATATATCTGTAGGGATTAGGGGGGTGAAAGAGCCACAAGGCATATTCCCGTCATATCCCATGGAGGATTCTACAAGAAGGCAACCCTCAGTGTTTATGTGTCTAACCGACAACTCATATTAAGGTCCTCCAAGGTTTTGGGTTTCCATCTCACATCTGATGGACTCCCCCCCAGGGCACCTGATCTCATTTAAGAAAATGAAGGAGTTGAATCCTTGATTTTAGGCTGTGGAAATGTGTCCCATCTGGAACCTCAGCAAATCTGCTTCCCATTGAGTGTTTCCAGGACACTACTTCTTTACACTGTTCTACCTCTAATTCCCAGAGAATAATAATTTGTCACGATGTATTTATGGCTGAATCAAGCTATGTTCTTGGATTCAAGCTTACTACCATGATTAAGAATGACTTTCTTGTTCAGTCAGGTATTTTTTTCTGCCACTATATTCTTCATCTCCTCTTAATTCTCAACATTGGAAAATTTTGCTAATGTAGATCTTCCTTTGACTTCTGTGTCCTGTCTTGTCAAAAAATTACAAAATCCCCTTGTCCAAGGTCAATAATATTGAACTTGCGCTATCCTCTATGACTCCTCAATATTCCTCCACCTCTGGAGGCAAGAGTGACTCTAATATTCACTTCCAAACTTTGCTCACTTTTATATGTATTGAATGATAGATAATTTTTGCATTATATATATATTATACTTACTTATATAATTATACATATTTAGTGATTCTAAATACTTTCAATAATGTAAGAGTCACAGTGGTCATACTTAAGATTTTAGACTTGTATAACCCCCTGGAATAGGCTGTAGAGAATAAAAATGCTGCTTCCAATCCCAGGTTCTAGAACTCCTTTGATTCTTAGAAGTTTAAGTGGCCAGGAACAGATCATTATTATTGCTATAATAAAGGGAAAATAACAAAGATCTGGTTTTTGAAAGAAGAAGGAAAACTAATTGTAAGTTCTTAGTATGTATCCAGCCCTATGCTAGATGTTTCATAAATGTTATGTCATTTAATACAGTCCCATGAGCCAGATGTCATTGTCTCCACAAATGAGGAAATAGAGTCTCAGTTTTCACCATTTATTCAAAGTTGACAAGCTAATTGATACTGAAATCCTATTATTCAAACTGGTCTCCAAAGTCCAAAGTTAAAACTTTTTTCTACTATTCACAAACTATAGTATAACAGACTTGAAAAATGTATGAATGGAAAAAATATGGCTGGATATTGGAGGAAAAATGGAATCCAAAGAAAGTAGGGCATTCCTAGATTTGGAGTTATTCCTTTCTGTAATGAGACCTTCCCAGAGGAAATGGTGGTTTATTTCCAGCCAACATAAGTACTCCTTTTAAAGAGCAGTACCATGGAAGAAGGTCTCAGAGAGAAGGAATGTCTGCCATCACTAAAAGCCCTATCCCCTCTTACTGTGAATTTTGAAATGCCCTTAAATTCTTGGAAATACTCCATCCCATTACTGATATGAGTGAGCCCCCGGAAAGCTCTGATTACCTGTGGGCTTCTGGAAAAGAAGAAGCACAACGATCAGGAGGAGACTCATGGCCAGGCTTCCCGGAGGAGGTGGCAGCCAAAGTGGTTCATCTAGTGAATTGTACACTATGCCACCTTCCCCAGAGACCTGGAGTTTTATGCACTGAACCAGAACAGGTGGCCTGATGTGAAAACTTCTGGACTGTGTGCTTTGCATCATTGGGCAGGTACAGGAAATTCGAGGTCGCCCACGATGCCCCCACATGGAATTCAGAGACACAGCATGTTCCATCCCATCTCTTCTGATGACAGTCTGTGGGTTAGCAACTGCTGTGATGTGATGTGGGTTTCCTCTACTTTGGCTGTCTGCCCAGAGAGACCAAGTTAAATGTGTACTCACGTCTATGAATGAAAATAGTAACACAAATAATGAAGTGTATTCCATTTACTGCATCCAGCTAAATCTAGGATCTCTGGGTGTTGTGTCTACCATGTTTGTCAGTCCAAATGGTAGTCAGTTTTCACCTTCAAATCTTATTTAATTACTCACAAACAAAATAGATAATGATGGAGGAAAATTTCATTTAGAAACAGCAAACAGGAGAAAAGACAGAATATAGCATAAAGCAGCTTTCTGATCGAAAATAATAACAAAGGTTTCTTTCCCGCCAGTGTAGCGGTCTGTAGTCAATTTGTATTTTTTCTGTTCTGTCTCTGGGAAGACTTCCCTTGCCTGTTAATCTCAGTGGTCATATCTTGGAGGAAGTTGGGGGAGAATTATTCTGGAATCTGTATAACATCAGAAACATATTTCCTCTTAGTGCAAGCTTAAGAAATGATAGGAATGATTTTATTACCCAGACTTTGATTTCTATGACATTTTGACTCTTGAAAGATGAACACTTTCCTTTGAGTTGCTTTTAGTAATTTTTTTTGTCTAAGAGCAATCCAGAGTTCCTTCCTGAATTGTCAAAATTCATTCTAGAGCTCATCCGGGACACTGCTCTCTAGAGAAAATGTATTTGGAGAGACTACTGTCTTTACAGCCCTTAGCAACCTCTCAAGCTTAGGCTCTAAAATAATTCAGTATAGTAGACTCTGGACAGTGTCGAGGAGCGGAGATTTATCACCACGAATTTAGAGTGGTTCACTGGTTACTTTTGTGTAATTCACTGGCAATATTCCTCTAGCTAAATAAAACAATATACACAACAGATAGCTATTTTAATACAGGCTGTGCTGTGCCCAGGGAATTAAATGACTAAAAGACAAGGAACAAAGGAATCTTAGGAATGGGCTAGAGAGTTATTGAAGTAAGTCATAGGTTCTATTGTAGATAGGAAGAGAAATATAAACATGATGTGATTGATAAAGTGGCTCTCGAGTTTGAAGATGAGTTGGCTTAATTTAGCAAGATGTATCACTTGTGCAGTGAAGAGAGCACCTTATATTGAACCTACACTGTCTTCTTTAGGAAACTCTTGATTAGAAAACTCGCATGTCTTTTTCCCACAGATAACACTAAGATTAATTTTTAGGAAAAAAGATATCTCTCTACTTCCACATTATAATAATGTACTTGTGTGTGTGTGTGTGTGTGTGTGTGTGCATGTAAATGTATATTTGGATCTTTTCTGTCCCTCACTTCAAGAGGGACAGAAAAGCCTGGAAATTTCCTAGACCGATTCCATAGAGAGTCTTCTTTTCTCCCAAGTTCTCTTAGGACTAAATAGTAGGTGTTCCCATGAGCAAGAAAGATGAGTAAAGAATATGATGGACATGATGTGTTTTAGTGAGGAAGTAATTACCAATCAGCATTTATTGTTGAATCTAAAGACTTCAAAATTTGCCAGAGCTTTAAAAAGTACTAGCTGTTTGAATGTGCTACTTAGAAAAGGATATAAGGGAAATAAATTTCTGGAAAACTCGCCCACCAAGTTCTGCTGAATTGATACTCAGAAGTGCAAATAATCTGATTATTTAAATGGGTTAATCAGGGAAGTTGGGTTTGCTTGAAAATTTTTAGTTTTATTTTCTCCCTATGCCAATTAAAATAATATTTAAAATTTAGTTTCAATACAGATGTTGCTTTATAATGATACAACCTCACGTTATGATGTAAGGCACCTTCACTAAAATTTAAAAATAGCTTTATTGTATAACATTGTGTATTATTCACAGGAATCAGGAAATGAAAAGACAAAGAGTAGAAACGAACTAATCAGCATATTATTAGTATCTAAAGAAAGCATCTGAAACCATGTTGCATACCATTGTAACTTTTTTCTTTAATAGAATGAATAATAGTTTTATTGTTAACCTAAGCATCTGTTTGTGGGATTTTCTTGATTTAAAGAACAGATGTATAAAATGCACTCAAAGCTCTACCAATTGCATGGCTTCTGAAAGTCCAGGGTCCTTCATATCTCTGCTGGTTCCAGAGATGTTTAACATTCTCAGGGATACACTGGCCTCAGAATTCTTTATCTTCATGTGCTAACTCTGACTTGTACCGTATCTATACTCCTGACACAAATCTCTGCCTTAACTTTCAACAAAAACAAAATCACGCATACTAAGCATTTTGGAATTTATCAGCATTTATACAAAAGTTTGGGAAGGAGGGTTACTAAGAAGATGATTGCTTGACAGTAAAACAAGCCACTTTCAAAAGGACCTGAAAACATTGTTGATCTTAAAATTTCTTCACCCCATTAATGGTGAGTTCTCTTGGCAGCACCTAATCTGAACTAGTGATTAGCTCACTAGTTTTCAAATTATTTTCCCTTGGTGCACCCTGGTTAAGTAGTGGTTAGGTCCACCATCTCTGGCTGACTGCAGGCCATACACATCTCAGGGACCCAGTTTCATGTCCTGGGGCTAAGATGTACATCTAGATAAAGTAATATAAAAATGCTTCTTTCTCCTTGTTTGCCTGCCCACTTTATTCTTGCCTGAACCTTTCCTTAATTTGTTTTTCCTTTTCCATCTCTTTCATTCAAACTTATTAAGATTGCCTCCAAGCTTTTTTACACATGGCAGAATTGCTTTTAGTGTCTACTGGCTATATGAACAGCTTCCTAGCATTAATTCCTAGAAGCTAATTTGTTGAATCAATAGTTACATAGGTATTACTATCCTTTGTCCCTGCAATAGGATAAGTAATCTTCATCAAGTTGCATGAAGTTTCCAAGAATGAGCCTGCTCATCTGCAAACATGTTCACACTGGAAATACAGCAATTTGTGTGGTCAGTGTTTGACCAATAGTGTGTCTTAAAAAGCAGAGATTTTTATTACCACTTCCATTGAGTTCTATGATTTTGATAATCATCATCAGTCACCTTTACAAAATGAAAGACTCTCTATGTCCCACCAGCTCACTTTTCCTCCATTGTTGAACATTATAACTCAACCTTTTCAGTTTCCTGCTCTTCCACAGGTCTGTGGCTCACTCCTTCACGTTGCCGCTATGAACGCGACAGGCTGACCACACACTACAAGTATCTTTACACTTTTTACGACAGATGTTTAATAACTCTTTACCCATTATAATACTGAGGAATGAACTATATATACTTCCAATGTATATAAACTTCCATTAGAAATAAACCACATCCCACAGTCAAAAAAATGTTGAAGGGAGGAGAAAGAGAGGAAAGTCATTGCTTTTTTTTTCTACACTATTTTTCTTCATTCTACTTAAGTTGAAAAATATGCAATACTTTCTGTTTTCCTAAGATCTGATGTTTCTCTTGTGGTCAGTTGTGGCTCAGAAAAGCTGTAGGGTATGAAATGAATTGGTTCCTCCACCGAAGTGAGTATAAACTGGCCAAGTTCAACAGAATTTACTCTTTTGGAAACCCTGGAATCCAATGTGAAATTTATAGCCACCAGGGGGCTTCTTAATGAAGAAAAAGGCAACAGAATTCTGCTGTTTAAGGATGTCTCTGACAGCACTGACTGACAGACACAGAGAATAGACAGAGGCTGTAGTGACCAACAAAAGTAAAAACTAAAGAGAGAATCTTATTTTCAGAATTACCACAGGATAATATTAAAAGTGTTTAGTTTTTAACATAAACATCAGGTATACAAAGAATCAAGACAGTATGACCCATTCATAGGAAAAACAAGTGGACTCTATCCAGACTGTGTCAGGAAGTCCAGAAGTTGAATTTACTAGACAAAGACTTTAAATCAAAAGTTTTAAATATGCTCAGAGGTGGAGTAGTAACCCAAATGTTCATCCACTGAAGAATGGATAAACACAGAATAAATAAACAAAATGTTTTATATATGTGCATATATACACACACATACACATGCTTACATGCACACGTATACATATATATGGCATATTATTCAGTCATAAAAGACATGAAGCTTTGATACATGCTCCAACATAGGTAAATATTGGAAATATTCTACTAAGCCTAATAAACCAAACCCCAAAAGACAAATGTTGTATACTGCTACTGATACGAAACATCTAGAACAGGCAAATCAAATTCAGAGACAAAAATAGAACACAGGTTACCAAGTACTGGTGGGAAGATGGAGTTATTGCTTAATGAAGACTGCTTGATGAAAAACAATGGAATAAATAAAGGAATAGTAAATATGTTAAAAGAAAATAAAAAGATAAAAATACTTCCCTCAATGACAAGACAAAGCCCATTAAAACTATATTCCCTTACAGCTTTTAAAAATTGTGGTGAAATGCATGACATAAAACTTCTGTTCACTAGGGTTATCATACTCCCAGTCTGAGCAAGATCCCCCAGAGAGCAGCATGGAGCACCACCCCCTTACCTGAGCACCCCACCTCCTGACCCGGACCCTGACCACCACCCGGCACCGACACCCCAACTGGTCCACTCTTCCTCCAACTGGTCCATTTTCAACTACAAAAATGGCTTATTATGGTATTAGCCCTCTTAAATAACTGAGTAGCATTAAATACATTCACAATATGTAACTATCACCACTATCTGTTTCAAATCTCATTTACTACCTCAAACAGAAGCTCTGTGGGCCTATTTGTGTGACTCATTTATAACACAATCTAACTGTAAGGTTGTCTGACTTTCATTAAAAGTTTCCACAAGGGGGAGATATTTACCCAGATTCTCCTTAGACTATTGTTTTCATTTTTCAAAAAGGCAACCACATAAATCATTACTATGCACGGACACCAATGTCAGTTGACTTGTATGAGGACTGTCTCCGTAGTTGAGGTCATACAGTAGTTTTCATAGGAATGTCTTTTACATTAAAGAAATTGAGATTGAAGAAATCCATTCTGGAGACTAATGTAAATTTAAGAGAAATTACCTCTGAGGTCCCAAGGATCGCTTCTCTTCAACTTTGCCATCAGCCTTTTTATGAAGAAAACCCAAGTCAAGGAATTGATTTTATTATATATAGTCTTCCTATGGACATAGATTTTCCTTATAGGTGATTCGTGGAGCCATGCGTAAGCCTCAAGTAAGAATAATCATTTAAGTTTGAGCAGTCAAGAGAAGTATACAAGGCCTTGTTTAAGTTTTATTTCTGAATTAGTGGTATATAAATAATAATAACCATAAGCCTAAGCATGGGTCTTAACAGTAATGAGAAATCAATAATAAGTAAAACAAATATACAAATACTTAAAAGCAAAATGTATAATATTCATATAAGGAGAAAATATGATCTATCCAATGGAAATTAAGATATGAGAACCCAGAAGGCAGGGTAACATCCTAACATACTAGCAATTGCAATCCATTCATAGGGTTTAAATTCACTCATCAAATGACAGAGATTCATCATTTGGTTAAAAAAAAACCAACCCAACAATATTAGACTGTAAGACATGTATAGTGGATTTCTGTCAATGGAAATATAATAGAATAGATATATTGAATAGTGCCACTAGTGAAAACAATTAGAAAAGTTTGTTGAATTAAAAAAGGAATTTATTACTGCATTGTCCAGCAGTCAAAAGCAGATGAAATCTGCAGAGGTCACAAATTAAGGAAAATGGACTGCCCTAGAGGCTCAGGCATTTAGTCTGTGGCTCCGTGGAACCCCAGGGACCCAAGTTCGTGACCGTGGGTAGGATACCAAACAAAATGAACACCTAACTAAATAAAAATTGCTTAAAAAAAGAAAAAAAGAAGAGAGAGAAGCATTTCTTCCTTCCAGTGAAAACCCTGGAAGGTAAAGAGTACCGTTTTGATAACATGTTCAAAGTAAGATCCAGGCGTGCCCTGGTGGCTTAGTGGTTAAGCACACTGGGTGTAATATAGACACATCACGAGAACCCGGCTTTGAGTCCCTGGGTGGGAGGGAAAAACCAGGATGAACAACTAAATAAAAATAATAAAATAGCTCTTCTTCCTCTTTCTTCCTCCCTGCCTACCTACTTGCCTTTGTTCTTGCCTGTACCTTTCCTTAAAAAAAGACCCAGTTCTAGGTGAAGCGTATAATTGGTGTTTCCTTATAAATCTGGAATTTAATGGCAACATCTTCATTATAAGGAAAAGTGAAGTCGCTGTGTCTCTCTTTCTCTCTCACACACACGCACACACACATGCACACACACTATATACCTAACACTGGGTTAGGAGATACTTCTTAGATTCCTGCAACTATCGAAAATGCCCTGCTTACCACTTCCAGCAACTATGAAGCAAGGCCATGACACCTCCTGTAACCTGGGCTTGCTGGAACGTAGCCAGCAGACAAAGAACTTGAAACCCCTTCCCCTAATTTACATCCCTCTCTTCCCGTTTGCTCTAGCTTAAATAAGAATGTTCTAACTGGAAAGAAACTGGGGCTCAGCTCTTTGAGGAAGAAATGCCAGCTGAGACCACGCATGTAATAAATCTACCTAAAATACTTCCAAAGAGTGCTCGCTTGGTTTCTCTTGAAAAAACTAACACAACCACCAAGGAATCAAATACAGAATTACTCCCCACTGAAAAGATCTCTTTTACTCTTTGAGAGCCATACCCACCCCTGCCTCACTATTCATAACCCCTGGTAAATATTAATCTGGTCTGCTTTTTCGTAATTTAGCAATTTAAAGACTGTTTTATGAATATATTAATACAGATATGTGACCCTTTGAGATAATCTTTTCACTCAGCATAATGTTCTTGAAATCTACCCAAGTAATTGTAGGCAGAAACAGTTCATTCTTTTTCATTGCTGAGTAGTATTCTGTGTAGGCATCTACAATTGTTGAGTGATATTTTGGTTGTCTCTAGTTTAGATATATGATAAATAAAATTTCCTTGAATAGGTTTTGTTCTGGGAGTGCTGGAGGTACGTTTTCATTTTCCTCTTATTACACCAAGTAGTATATTGCAATCTGTTGTTACATGGAGTGTTGTATAAATGTCACTTAGCTCTTATTTGATTACAATATTGAGTTTTTCCTACCCTTGCTGATTTTTCCTAATTGTTCTGTAATTGTCTGGAGTCATCAGCTAAAATTGTGGATTTAGCTATTTTTCTTTTCTTTGTATTTTGAAATTCTGTTATTCTATTTGTAGACACTTAATATTGATGTCTTAGTGGTTGATTGACCCTTTTATCATATGACTGAGTGCTCTGTATTTGGTAATCTGCTTTGCTTTGAAGTTACTATAATTGATTTTAATATAACCACTCCTATTTTCTTTTGATTAATATATGCATCATTTATCTTTTTGGTATTCTTTCCTCCATTAAAAATTTTTAGAATTACATTTTGACTTATCAAACATGTTTTTAATCTTTATTTTTGGTATCTATTACACGTAACTTATATATGTAATTATATGTAACTTTTTCACAGTTTACGGGTGTCAACATCTTACCAGTTCCAGTGAAGTATAGAAAACTTACCTCCCTTTAAAATTTCTCACTTCTATCTTCTTATACATATATTTAGAACCACATTGGGCAATGTTACAATTTTTCCTTCAACCATCAAACACCAGCCATAAATACTTATGAAGAAAAGAATGGTCTATTATATTTACAGTGATTCTGTAGCACTTTTATTTTTATTGGTGAAATTGTCACATAGCATTGTGACATGCAAGCCTTTGTACAAGTTGATTTGATACATTTATATATTGCAATATTGTAATCACTTGTTTTCTAGCAACTATATGACAAATTTTATTTATTTTTCATGGTGAGGACAATTAAGATCTTGTCTCTTAACAGCTTTGAAGTTTATCATACAGTGTTGTTGACCATAATCCTAATGCCATCTGTTAGATCTCTAGGGTTTATTTATCTATGAGTTGTGAACTTATACTATTAAACAACATCCCCTCAGTCCCCCACTCCTGGCCTGGGAAACCATTTTACTCTCTGATTTTATAAATTTGGATTTTTTTTAAAATTTCCACTTATCGGTGGTATCATACAGTGTTTGTCTTTCTGTTTGACTTATCTCACTTAGCAAGTAATACCTCCTATCTATATTGTCATAAATGATAGAATTTCCTTTTTTTAATAACTGAGAAATATTCTATTTTGTGCTTGAATATATATATATGTATATATACTCTTGATAATACATATGCATATATATAATGTCAACTCTATCGATATAAGTTCTCAATATCACATCTTCTTTATCCATTCATTCTTGAAGGACATGTAGGTTGTTTCCATATCATAGCTGCAAACAATGCTACAATAGACATGGGGGTGCACATATCTCTTAATCCCCTATTTTCTTTTCCTTTGGATATATAACAAAAAGTGGATCATATGGTCATTCTATTTTTAATTTTTTGAGGAATCTACGCAGTGTTTTCCATAGTAATTGAACAATTTTACCTTTCCATTAATGACATAAAAGTGTTCCCTTTTCTCTAAATCCTTGTCAAAATTTGTTACTTCTTATCTTCCTGAAGATAGCCATTTTAACAGGTATGAGGTAATATCTAATTGATTTTAATTTCCCTGATAATTAGTAATGCTGTCTTTTCACATAACAGTCATTTGGATGTCTTCCTTGGAAAAATATCTTCTTAGTTCTTCTGTCCACTAAAAATTGGATTCCTTTGGTTATTGAGGTATATGAGTTCCCTACATATTTTGATTTTTAATCTCTCATTCAATATATACAGTTCGTAAATATTTTATTTTTACTTTGTAGGTTGTCTTTTCATTTTGCTTTAGTTTGATGTTCTTCCACTTATTGAACTTTGTTTTTGTTGTTTGTGCTTTTGCTGTTATTAAAAAAACCCCAAATCATCGCTAAGATGAACATTGAGGAGCTTCTTCTCTGTGTTCTTCTATGACTTCTATAAATTTTATGGTATCAAGACTTATGTTTACATCCTTGACGCATTTCAAGTCAATTTTTTAAGGGAAGGTGCAGGCAGTCATATAGTATGTGAGTTTTTGAGATTGTTTTTCCCTCTCAGCACAGTGTCCTTGATATTCCTTCCAGTGGCTACACGTAGCAATAGATTGTTTCTTTTTTATTGCTGGATGGTATTCTAGGTATGGATGCCCATTTGTTTAAATATTCATTGATTATAGTGTTTTTGGTTACTTCATACTTCTGTGGACAATCCTGGGCAGATTTTTGTGTGGAAATCATTTTCATTTCTTTGGATTAAATACCTGGGAGAGTGATTTCTAGGTTGTATCGTAGATATACATGGGGATTTTTAAAAGAAACTGTCAAACTATTTTCCATAGTGGTTGTACCATTTTACATTGCCTCCAACAATGTATAAAAGATTCAATTTTTCCTCATCCTCGCCAAGTGTCATCACTATAGTTTATCTTTGTTTTTTTTGGACAGGTATGTAATGTCTTATAGTGTTCTTAATTTACATTTCCTATTTGCTAATGAGGCTGAATATATTCTTATGTGCTCATTTACCATCTGTAAATCCTCTTTGTTGAATTAAGTCTTTGTGTCTTTTGCCCATTTCTACATGGATTTATTATTTCATTTTTAATTGAAATATATTTGACATGTAACATTGTGCATGTTTAAGGTGTAAGCCATGTTTATTTACACATTTGCACATGGAGTATGATAGCCACTGCAGTATTAGCTAGCACTTCTATGACATACCTAGTTATCATTAATTTTTTGTGATGAAAATAATTAAGATGTAGTCTTCATCATGTTTAATATGTGTAATACACTATTATTGTCTATAATCACAATGCTGTGCATTATATCTCCATGATTTATTTAAATATTTGTTGAACTTATAAGTTTATACTCCTATATTTTCTCCCTGATTTCATTAGCTCCAATAATTCCATTCTACTTTTTTCAATCCATCCAGTCAGTTTGTATCTTTGATAGGTGAATTTAATTCATTTACATTTGAAGTAATTATTAATATATAAGGACTTATGATTGTCATCTTATTGCTTTCTGTTTGTTTTGTATTCCTCTTATTTCATTTTCCTCTCTATGTCTAACTTAGAAAATTGTTGATTTTCTGTGGTAGTATGCTCTATTTCCCTTTAAAAACATTTCCTGAATCTACCTTAGATTTATTTATGGTTACCACAAAGATTACATGAAATGTCTCACACATAAAGTGGTCTCTTTTATGCTGATGGTAACTGAGATCTCTTACCTATAAAGGTTCCACCCTTTTATTTCTACCCTTTTATATTCCGATGTTATAATTTACCTATTTTTAGTCTGTGTATTTATTAAGAAAGCACAGTAACTGTAGTTACATTTAATGTTTTCCTTTAGCCTTTACACTATTGGTAAGTGATTAATATACCATCCTAGCTATAGAATTACAATGTTTTAAATTTGACTACGTTATTTTTTTACTTCACCAGTGTGTTGTATACTATCATATGTTTTTATGTCACTTATTAGTGATTTTTTAATTGCAGCTGGAAGAGCTCTCTCAGCATTTCTTGTAAGACTGGTCTAGTAGTGAACTCCCTCAGTTTTTATTTGTCCTTCATATTTAAAGGGTAACTTAACCAGATAGAGAATTATTTACTGATAAACTATATTTAGATACTTATTATGTCATTTCCCTATTTCCTCTATGGTTTCTACAGAGAAATTTGTTCATAGCCTAATGGCGATTCCTTTATAGGTTATGTTCTTTTTGTCTTGACTGCCTTTAAGATTATTTTTTTAACCACTGATTTTTGATAGTTTCATTATTGTGTATTTTGGATAAGGTTTTTTTCCTTTGAGATAATAGGTTGAGATAATAGCTTTGTGAATCTGGATGCCCAAATCCCTCTCTAGATTTTGAGAGATTTTCAGCTATTATTTTTTTGAACAAACATTTGGACCCTTTCTCCTCCTTTTGGAAACTAGACTATTCTGCATGATTTGCAGATATCCTTCTCGAGGCTATTTAAAATGACGTGGTTAGAGGTAGAAGTCAGCTTTAAGGACATCTCCAGGATTGTTGTGAAATGGGGTTGACGTGTTGTGACCTTGGGAGCAGACAAAACTGCCTTGAACATGTAATTGCCTATTTTTGTGCAAGATCTTCTTCATCCATGAGTCTCAGATTTTTCATACTTTTTTAAGAAAGGAAGGGAGAAGAGGAAGAAGCATCTTTATTAGTTGTTTATTCTGGCTTTTAACTCCAGCCCTTGGTCTTGAATGCAAGTCCTTGGGCTTTTATATAGTCTGTCTTGGCTGCCTGAGCCACAAGGGTGTGCCCAGATTTTTCATATTTTAAATGCAAACAACCTCTACCTCAGTAAGTCTATACTCTTAGAGATTTGTAGGTGCCAAAGACTGGTGTTCTATATGCCTTATCTATTTTAATTTTTGAAGTGATTTTAGGAGGTAGGTATCTGATTATACCTGTCTTAACAATGAAGAAATTGATGTAGAGGTCACACGTGAGTAACCGTAGTATGGAGCTAGCTTAGAAGTAATCCTTGATATGTTTTGGTCTGGATTCCTTAGTTTTAATCATGTTGTAATTATTATATCATGTTCTTAGTTAATGAACTTGCACATCAATGTGCTTGGCATATTATAACTCTATGGGTTCTCATACAGTGAAAATTCCTTTTCTCCCCAAATCCCAAATCAGGGAAAGGTTATTTGCCACCTACCTTCAAGTTTAAGATGAAGAAAGAATGTATATAAGACAGGAGGGTAAAGTTTCTGCCTGTATCATTACCATTATATTCCTCATCTGTAATCATAGTGATCACAGCTCTAAAAACTTTTCAAGGTACAGTGATCAAGGCAAGTTCTAAGGAGAAAGCACTGTGAGTTCTACCAGGGGCCTTTAAAAACCTATTTGGCTATTCAAACAGATCCTATAATCTGAACCTCTGTCTCACTCTCCTCTGCACAGTAATGTGTTCTCCCGCAGGTGGGACATGGCGGGTGACCATCCATACCTGTGGAACAGTCTCAGCCCAGGGGCCAAAGTTCTTGAGAAGTGTGGTTCTGCTCCTGTCTGGGAATCAGTCACCTGTGTTACCTAAGTTCCTATGATATGAGTAAATTTGAAATACTTCTCCAGTAACTTTCAGAGTACTCTAAGTGGGAGTAAGTATTCTCTAAGAAATACTCTACTAAATGTTTTCTCTATTCTTCAAGTTAGCTTCAAATTTGGGAAATTAGTTTTCCACCATCCAAGATGGAATACTTGCTTTGACCATTATCAACCTCTTATACGTCTGACTCTAAAGGTCATGATTTTCTACTATCCTTCTCTGTTGAAGTGATCCACCTATATCTGCCCACCTTTCTGTGTGAGTTCATGAATTCTACCTCGTGTGATAACCGTGGGTGTAAAAGGCAGTGGTGCCCCACTAGTTAGGATGACTTACCCCTCAAATATTCTCTACAAGGTAGTGACTAAGATAATGGATGTGTGCTCTGAAGGAGACAGAGGCTTGTCTGTTGGAGAAAATCTAGAATAAATGAAGGTGACATAAACAATAACAAAAATCAGCCAGGCCCTCTAGAACCCCCTTTGCTTATTTAACAAATATTATTATAGAATCTAGCTGGAGCATAATAAGGGAAATAGAAAAAGTTTCCTTTCTTTGAATAAAATGCCAAAGTCTAGTAATGGAGAAGACATGCAAGCAGACATAGAAAACATGTGATATGATAGCATATTCTATATAGATAATGGTAATGAAATATATGAGGTGGTGGTTTCTGTTTTGGACAAGACCTGAGTATTGAACCTTTACAGTGTCAGTGGAGACAGCAGTCTGGCACATGCTGTACGTGGTCGATGTACATGGACCTATTAGATGCTGTGTGTGATCTAGTGAAAAAGGAAAAGGATTGTCTGATGGTACATCTAACCCTGTGTCCAGTGATTTCTCTCAATTTTAAGTCTCTATAGTAAATCGTTGGAATTTCATGTGGTCAGAAGTGAAGATGGCTCCATAAAGCAGAAGCTAAGTTCATATTTTTAGAACCGTGAAGCGTCTGAGCATGACAAGGGTTAGGAGAGAGGCACAGAGCTCAACTCTGTCATTTCATAAGTGGGCAACAGATGAAAAAGCACGGCTACTGTAGGTGTCCTCTTCTCCCAGTCCAGAGATCAAGAAAGTGGGCATGGGACAGGAGTGATGATTGTGATGCCCCAGTCATGTTCACTTATTAGTTGCAGTCAGAGCTCTTGGGAGAAAATACCTGTCCCAGTATTCAGGTCACACTGCAGTGATTTTGATCTCCCATCCTATCTAAGCTGGAATCTCCGATTGAGAATTTCTAAGGAGAGGAGAAAATGGACAATATTAAGGTGCAGTGATTGAATGTTCTCAGTAAATCACATCTGTTGTAGTTCTAATGCTTACACATCACACACTTTCTTCTCTGAAGTGGTTATAAAACCTACATTTTGAGGTAATTACAGGAAACCTAATAAGAAAATGATTGCCAAAGCATGCTACAAAAATGCTTACTAACCACCAGCGTATTACTAACCACATCAAAAATACACAGAAAATGCCTTCAAGCCATAAAATGAGGCCTTCAGTAATTCTATATTATAGACCAGAGGTTCTCAAACGTCAATATCACCTGGTCTCACCAATTTTCAGACTCTCCTATGGAATCAGAAACAGGGCCCTGAAATCTCCAGATACTTCTGATGCACTTTGAAAGTTTGATACTCATGGATGTAGCAGATTGTGGGTCTGTGGGCTGGAAATTATCTTTGAGGATGACATGATGTCTGCCCATCATTTCCTAATGGTTGTTTTGGAATAAGGTTCTTTTGTGATTGACCTTTGCTTTATTTGCATCCTCATCCTGAACCCACTGGTGTTAAGAGAGGTAATGCTCTCCTGGCCATTGTTGAGTGGAGGGACAGTGGGAAGGGGGATATATCAAGAAGACTGACCACAGAATCATGTCCTCTCCTTTAATGAACCAAGATCCTAGGTCAGGAGACAGAGATGCTGGAATGTTTAAGAGGCACTAGCTGTGCTTTTCATTGCAACTCCTTGGTTTGAATTGATCGTTGAACTTTTGGCACAGAGAATAGGATTGAACCGTTTGCCAGACATAACACAGCACATTTTGGATTTGCTGCATAATCCAGTGGCAGGCTCTATTTTCATCTCTCCACTTCTACACAACGTCCTGCAATTTCCAGCTTTATTTGCACACTTTCTCACATACCAATTACCTGCACAAAGGAATATATAGATAATTAAACCAGAGTGCAATCACAAAAATATACACATAACAATAGTTTTCTGAACACTGATTATTAAAGTCCTTACTAGTTGCTTTGTCATTTCACTAGTCATAAACACCTACTCTGAGGATTAAATGAGATTTTATCAATTATATGTATATATATATATATATATATACACACACATACCGTTTTTATATATGGATGAGCCTCTCATTTCTGAAGTCAAATTCTGCATATAAAGACTTGCCACGTATCTATTTCCCATTTTCTTAGATGAGCAAATATGTAACACATATAATTCATGAATACAAAACCCCTAATGGGTTTTACAAAAATAACTAAAACAAATATAAACACCTAAATAGAAGTAAAAAAAGCTATCATTCTAAAATGTGAGATACTCAAATAGTTGCTGTAACATTTCTCACCAAAGACACAAAGCTTTTGCTGATGCTTAGTGAGATTTTTCAAAATGTCTTTACATGTTTCTGAGGTCATATAAATTGTGTTTAGTATATAACTCAAGATTTGTCTTGTGTATTATCTTAGTAAATTAAAATATGAAATTTATATCTATCTACTTACCAACCTATCTATATAGACATCTATATGTCTATACCTATTTAATATACTCTCTATTATACATTCTATAAATATGTTCTATATAATTTTGTGAACAAAAACTCAAAAACTATCCTACTTGGAATATATTTGCTAGAGAGACTGTTCACAGCACAGGGTGTGCCTATATATGTATATGTATATATATATTAAACACACATGTAAAAATTCTCTCATCACATGAAATAACATACAGAAATTCCTAGAGAGATCGCGGAACTCTTTTTTACTTTGTTCTATGTTGTTTAACTCATTTCCTAGACTTAACCAACTTTGAGTGCCTATGATGCCATGGATTCTGAAAGATGATGGGAAGAAACAGTGAACAAGAAGACAAGGTCTGAGAAACTTACATTGGAGGTGGGGCAGAAAAAAACCCCAAGGAAATGGATAAACCAATAATCATAAGTATGACAAATGGAAAAAATTATGTAAAGTAATCAAGAGTGATTAAATAGGGCAATCAGTTTTGAGTGCTATGATCACTACTCTCACATCTTATTAACTGTTTAATTTTCCTCTCTGGATTCAAGGAGGTTTTACATACATATGTGTGTGCATATATTTATATCTACAGATTTATTGATTATCTGTTTGAGTTTCTTACTCCTAATGTCAGATTCTTCACAAAGTCATTGAGGAAATTATTCCTTAGGAAATGACATTCAAACCTATATACAAAGGATGAAAAGGATTCAGCTATGTTAAGATGTAGAGGAAGAGTGTTCAAGGAAGGAGGACTAGCTTATGCTACGGCCACAAGTTGGTGAAGAACAGGTTATTTTAGAGGAACAGAAAGTTAGCTTGACCTCTGTTTCTTTTCATTATTTTTTTACTCTTTCTTCTTTATACTTTTGTATCTGCAAAGTCTCTCCATAAGGTCGTTTGGCTTTAAAATTCCTTTCCAGTCACTCTTTCCATGGTTCACTTCTTTTTCAGTGTCCCAAACATCTCCATGGAGATGTCAGTTTAAATGTTTTTCTCCAGCTCTGTTCATGGGATTTGTCCATGGAAATCTCAGGTCAGTTGTCTTTCCTTTTTATCCTGATCTTCCTTGGGCCTTGGTGTTTGTTGATTCTTCCTTCCATATGTACTTCCTAAGGGATGTGTCTTTCTTTTTTTCCCTTTTTCAAATTTTCATATAGTGCTTTTTTGGACACAATATTCAAAGTTATTTTTATTGTGATAAAATATATGTAAGATAAAATTTAACATTTTAAACATTTCGAGCTTACAATTTAGTGACTAATTACATTAAAATATTATGTAACTTTCTCTACTGTCCATTTCCAATTTTTAAAAATCATCCCAGATGAAAATTATCTTCCTGTTAGACAATATAACTCCTCTTGCTTTGCCCCTGGTAAATTCTGTTCTACTTCCTCTTTTTATGAATTTTCCCATTTAGATGTTTTATTTAAGGAGTATCATACAGTATTTGTCCTTTGGTGCCTAACTTATTTCAGGATTGCATTTCTAAACTCTCCACATCTTGGGTTAGGCTTGGATAATCTTATAGAATAACTTCTGAATTGTTTATGTTTGTCTGAAGAGGACACTGAAGAGCATTATCAGGGCTCCTTGTCTTAAAAAGAGGATAGCATTATGTATGTATGTATGTATGTATGTATGTATGTATGCATGCATGCATGTATGTATATATGTATGTCATTAATGTTCCAGAGACAGAGGGAGAAATTATGAAATCTAAACTCAGAATTTAAAGGATGAAATAGATCTAAAACATCTGCTGAGGCAACCCTCATACCAGCATTAATTTCTTCTTATCCACCATCAATTTGAATTGTTCTGAAAATTCAGAGAAGACAAAATAGTATCTCTAGTTGCAGACCATAGAGTTTTACAATTCTCTACCTGTTAGTAAATTCTACTTCAAAAAAGTTAGTTTCTCACTCTGTGCCATATATAAAATATGGGATTAAGTCCAATGTAAAAAGCAGAGTGAAAAACACAAGTAAGCACAGGTGAAGAAACTATTCTCAACATGGGGAAAAACTTTCTAATATAATGAAGAATTCAAAGGTAATCCTAATAGATTGGACAACATGAATATGAAAATTTTGTGCTTAAAATAAATGAATAAATATTTAAAGTAACCAATATATTGACAAATATTTTCAAGAAATATGACATAGAAAGATTAAAAATACTAACACACAGTAACACTTGACAATATATGCTAGTTTCCTTAAATGATACCTTCTGTCCAAGCAATTGAACTCCTAAAATTTGCCTATATAATTAGAAAATCTCAGAATTATATAGAATAAGGTGTTCAAGAGTATTTAAAATATTGACATGTTGAAAAAAACAAACCAAATGTTATACACTAAGGGATTATTCAAGTTAATATTGACACAAACCCATGAAAGAGTAGTAAAAACTTACTGTAAATTGTATTTTCAAAGAACATTTAAAGACTTGTGAACATTTTCCTGATAATCTTACATTTAAAAAGGACAGATTATAAGCTCATATAAGTTGGTCACAATTAAAAAATGTAAGCAGTGATTAAATGGCCAGTTTCTTTGCTTCTAAAATGCTTTCCACGTTCCTGTCTTAATTTTATAAATATAAACTATATAATTTTGAAAAAGAATGCTTATACAAACTGAGTTGAAAACTGACATAGGACTTTCAATAGTTTAAATTTTCCCCCCATGTTCCCTTAAAATATATTCTTCCCTTTTCTAGCTTACAGTTCTATAGATAATTTAGAAATAGCCTTCCCTGTGTTGTTAACCATATTGTTGAAGAAAAGAAAATAGAAAAGAAGAAAAAGGAAAAGGGAGACCTTCTCTATAAGGCCAAGAAAATTGGGAGAAGTAAAATAGAATTGTTTCATCAAGAGGTAATACTTGGTGCCACATGAGGTGAAGTAAGGAAGGGCTGGACTGGGCTCCAGGATCTAAGTGGTAGAATGGAGGGCAGTTTAGAATGCCAGGACCTTCTCTGCCCTTGGAGGAACTCCACAGGCTTCTCATTATCCTCCCTCAGCTCCAACCATAAACACTGCTCTATTGTGAGAGCCAAGAGGTCTATGAGATGTTCTGAAGAAGTAGGGCCAACCTCATCCTGCTCCCAGGGAGAGCCTGCCCCCACTCCTGTGGCTATTTGGTAACAGGAATTCCATGTGCAGAGCCCTGTTCTAGGTCAGCATTGCTGCTTCCCCGAGATTCTGTTACCTGAGACCAACTGGACCAGGAGCATAAAGAGGGCAAGGGTGAAGCACAGGGACTTCATGTCTCCTGAAGGGCAGTAGGTGGTGAGCTCTAAGGAGTCTCTATTCTGAGTCACTGTGAAGCCAGCTCTTTATTGTCTTCCCTTGTTGGGTTGGGCTCAACCAGTGGACCAGAAGGATAAAAGATACTGTGCCAATCAGAGCTGCAGTCGCTTCAGTCCATTAACCAGAGCGCTAATTGAGGCATCGCTCTTCAAGAGCCCTGTTCTGGGCATGCCTTAGGGGAAACAGAGAGACAGGAGAGATGATGCAGAAGTGTATGTGGAGAATTCGAAGCCCTACTGAAATGTATGGTAATTTGGAGGAAAAGAAGAATGTATGTTGATTCCCAAAATTTGGGTACCCTCTTATTTCATGGTCTTTTATGATTGTTCTATCGGAGCCTATATTACTACATTGGGTCAGTCTTTCCCTTTAAAATACAATGTATTTGTGAATACTGACTACATGTTATTCTTTTCTGTATATTGGTTCTGGGCATGGAGAAATACCTAAGTAATTGTTAAATAAAGAAGTTAATATTTTGTTGATAAACTGACAACTTAGAACTTATTTTTTGGAGAAATGTAGCAGTGCTCAAAGATGTCTTTAAATCCTTTGAGTCCAACAATAGACAATGAAGTGCATCCATGAGAGCGCAGCAGATTTTGTTCTTCTAAGTATGGTTTTGAGAGAAAAAGCAACATTGTAGATCATGTATAGCATTAATTCTGACTTATGTGAAAAGAATCAGCTGTTGTAAGTAAATGCATTAACTAAAAGAAGACAAGGCCAATGCCATTTGTTTTCTGAGTTTGCGGCAGGTATTCAAAAAGGATTTTATTTGTGGTGTTGACCCTGTTTTGAGTGGCCCAGCGGATTCTGAGTGGAAGACACAAGGCTCTAAAGATTTATTTTTCCCTTTTTAAAACAGCTGAGATATAACTGATGTACATTGAGCTGCTTTATTTAAAGTGTAATTTGATGATCTGAACAAATCATACACTTATGAAACCATCACTAGATTCCATTTAATGCATCTTCCACTTATCAAGTTTCATCACGTCCCTTTAGGATCTAGTCCTTCTTTCTCCTTAATCTCCACGATACCCAGGCAACCATGATCTGCTATTTGTCCCTGTAACTTTGTTTCTATTTTCTAGAATAGTGCATAAATGAAGTCATACAAGTATGTATCCATTTCTACCTGACTTCTTTCATCCAGGATCATTATTTTGAGATGCATCTGCTTTGTTGTGTATATCGACAATTTATTCCTTTTTATTTCTACTATTCTTTTTATAAATGTATGATAATATACTTATCCAATCATCTCTTAATGATTATTTCTAGGTACTAGCTATTACAGACAAAACTGGGATTGATAAATTGCATGCAAGTGTTTGAGTGGACACATGCTTTCATTTGTCTGTGGTAAACACCTAGGAATAGAATGAACGAATCATAAAGTAAGTATATATTCTACTTACTAAACTACCAAGTCATTTTCCGAATAGATGCACCACTGTACATTCCTACCAGCAGTATATGAGAGTTCATTTTTCTCCATATCTTCACCCACAGTTAGCATGTTCAGTTTCTTTTTTATTTTTAGTCATTTTAGTAAGTATGTAGTAGTATTTCATTGTGATTTTAGCATGAATTTTCCTAGGGATAAAAAAACGCTGATTATCTTTCATACAGGATTTGCCATTCACACTATTTCCTTGGCAAGTTGTCTGTATAAGTCTTTCCCTCATATTTTGAACAGGTTTTCATTCTCATTTGCCAAATTTGTTTCCTTCGTATATTCTAGATACAAGAACTTTGTTAGACAGTGTGACTTGCAAGCATTTTCTCCCTGTCTATTACTTGTCTTTTCAATTTATAGCAGTATACTTAATTTTTTAAAAGAAATCCAATTTATTAATTTTTATTTTATAGCTTGAACCTTTTGGTATTAATAACTGAGAAATTATTGCTAAACTCAAGGTTACATACATTTGTCTTTGTTTTCAGAAGAAAAGATAAAAATAAGTTTTTATTTTATTTATATATATTTTCAGTTTGGGGGTTAACTTTTAAATGGTGTGAGAAACAGTTGTCTTTTTTTCATTATGACTATGAAATTTTTCTGGCATTTTTGCTGATACTAGCCCCCTTTCCTATTGAATATGTGAGTCTATTTCTCTACTCTCTATTCACATATATGTGCTATAAATCAATATGACAATTTCTTTATTACTATAAATAGTTTTGGACCTAACTCTTCTATACATTTATTTTTCACATTTAAGTATTTAATACAATTTAGCTTATTTTTACATATAATTTGAGATGTGACTAAAACTCCATTTTCCCATTAAGTGCCAGTTTCCCCAACTCATAATTCAGTCTTTCCTTGCTGATTAAAAATGCCACGTTAATCATTTATTAGATTCTCATGTTTACTTGGGTCTGTTTCTTGACTTGGTCGTCTGTTCTTATGGTTCTACTGTTCTATTCCTGTGCCAATATCAGATTATTTTATAATTTGTGATTTTTGACATGTAGATTTTTTGAGTATTTTAACTAAACACTGTTTGGTTTCTTACATTTAATTATTTAATCCCTTTTTCTTTAAAAATTTTAAAGTGTTTTATTATGGTAGGAATACTTAACAAGAAATCTACCTTTTTTAATATTTAAGTACGAAGTATAATATTGTTGTATTGTTACAGAAGTGTATGATATAATTATACAAGTGCAGTATTCTACATCTTGCTTAAATGAAACTTGATGCCTTTTGCCAGTAACTCCCCATTTCTCCTTTCCTTAGCTCTTGGTGACCACCATTCCATTCTTTGGGTCTATGAACTTGACTCTTAGATACCTGAGATAAGTGGAATCAAACAGTCTTTGTCTTTTTGTGACTGACTTATTTCACTCAGCTTGATAACTTCTAGGTTCGTCCATCTTGTGGCATATTGTAGGATCTGTTATGAACATTTAGTTGTTTCCGTGTCTCAGCTGTTGTTCATAGTACTGTAATGAATATGTGAGTGCTAATATACCTTTAAGCCCTGATTTCAATGCTTTCAGATAAGTACCCAGAAGTGGAATTTTCATATCATGTGTTAGCTGTATTTCTAGCTTGAGGAATATCCATACTGTTTTCCACAGTGGCTGCACCATTTTTATTTCTCGCCAACGGTGCATAAGGGTTCTAAGTTCTCTACATCTTCATCAACACGTGTCTTGTTTTTTTGACAGTGACCACCATGATGATAAATCATTGTGGTTTTGATTTACATTTCTTTGATGACTGGTGACATTCACTTAAATATTTTGTAAAAATATTTGAGAAAGTTTGAGAAGAATTGGCATGACTTTTTTCTTTTTTTTTGTAGAACTTACCTGTGAAAGCATCTGGCCCTGGGATTTTCTTTTTTGATAGCTTTTGATTTAATCAAATCTCCTTACTTGTTATTAGTCTGTTCGAATTTTCTCTTTCTTCACAATTCAGTCTTGGTAGGTTATTTTTCCAAGAATGTATTCATTTCTTCTAGGTTATCCGACTTGTTGGCATGTACTTGTTTATAGTAATTTCTTGTGATCTGTTGTATCTTTGTGGTATCAGTTGTAACTGTATTCTATTTTTCTATAATTTTATTAATTGTCATCTATCTCTTTTTCTTGATAAACTTAGCAAAAGCTTTGTCAATTTTGTTTATTTTATCAAGAAACTAAGTTTTCGTCTTGTTGATCTTTTCTGTTATTCTCTTCTCTATTTCATTTATTTCTGCTTTGATCTTTATTTCTTTCCTTTTCCTATATAGTCATTTATTACAGTCTTCTTGTTTAAATATATAACTGAACAGAATTTCAGCACAAAAATACAGGTCTTATTGAACTAATTATGCATAGTATAATAACGATTTCTCTGGAAACAGAAATGCATAGATGGTTTACATAGCAGAAAGCAAGGTACGGTTTTGATTTAAAGTCTGCTTTGTCTGATATAAATGTAGCTATCTCTACTTTCTTTTGATTTCCATTTTTCATTCCTTCACTCTAAACTTATATGTCTTTGAAGCTAATGTGATTCTCTTGTGAGCAGCATCTAACTGTGTGTTTAAAAAATATCCATACAACACTGTATGTCTTTTGATTGAAGAATTTAATCCATTTACATTATATTTACTGATTGATAAGTAAAGACTGGCTATTGCTACTTATTGCTTTTCTGAATGCTTTATATTTCCCTTGTTTCCTTGTTCTCTCTTTCCTCTTTTGCTGTATTTCTTTGTGAACTGATGATTTTCCATAGTGGTAAACTTGATTCCTTCTCTTTATCTTGTGTGTGCATATTATAATTTTTATTTTGCAGTTTCCTGAGGTTTGCTTGAAACATCTTATAGATATAAGTCTAGATTAAACTGATAACAAGTGAATGTTGACTGAATATACATATTCTGCACTTTTACTTTACCTAAGCATTTTTTTTTTCGATGTTATAATTTTTCACTTAACATGAGCAGATTATTAGAGCTGTGGCTATTTTTAATATTTTTCTTATTTAACCTTTACACTAGAGTCAAGTGGTAAATAATAGTATCAGAACATTCTGAATCAGACTATATACTTTACATGTGTTCTATATATTTTTACATTATTACTTACTATCCTTTGATTCAGTTTGCCCTGAAAGGGCTCTGTGTGCCCAGGGTTGTCTCGGGTTCCACAGTCAATGTTGAAGCCTGCAGACCTGGCTCTGGGGGCATGGATGGGTGCGTTTTCCACGCAGTTCCTGGGTAGTTTGCACTACTCCCTGATCATTTCAGGAATGATGAAGTAAAGTATCTGACTCCCTGGATTTCCTAGCAGTTGCATTTGTATCTCAAGCTAGTTTCCTGTAACAGCAGGACTGCCCATGAACTGTGACTGGTAGGGATTGGACTTGAGTGTAAGCCTTTCTCAGGGATCTCTGGGGAGGCAGACAAGGTGTCTCCTATGAGATCCCTGGATCCTATAGGACAACTTTCAGACTGAAGCTGTGAAAAGACTAAGCTAAGTATAGAGAGCTTTCAGGATATGGGGAACACAGGGGGAGTGTCTTCCACTGGGATCCTGCACCCTCAGAACTGCTGGCAGACTGTGGCCATCACGGAACTGGAGCCACATTCATTTAGGATTCCAAGGGAGCAGTATCTGCTTAGGGGCTTCTGTGTCATCAAGACTGTTCAAGGACTGACTCGGGTGGGATGGAATCTTCCAGAATCTGCAGTCTCACAGTTTGGCAGGCTGCCTTCCAGCAGAACCTATCTATAGGCTCTGCAGTTGGTTCACAGGCCACATCAGATTTCACAGCCAGGACTGAGTTCATTATGTAAAGCAGAAAAATAGGTAACCAACTGACTCAGTGATCAGAAGGCATTAAGTGATATTTCTGAGGTACTGGTAGTGATTTTGTTTCTTGATCTGGATTCTGGTTGCTTGGTTACATTTAATTTAGCAAGATTTAGTGAGCTATCCAGTAACTGTATTGCTGCATTTGTATGTACATGTATTCTGTTTCAATAAAGAATACAATAAGAGTGACAAAACTGTGGCTGTCAGTGGGGTGTGAGTGGGGAAGGGAAGGAAAGAGGAGAAAGCTGGTGGTAAAGGGCACCAGAACTGTGATGGTGGGTGTGGTGTGAAATATAGACAGAAACATAATTTCAATATCCTAAAATAAATATCGCATTGTGAATAAAAGGCATAATAATATAACTATTCAAAAGAAAAGATAGATAACATTATTACTCATTAGGGAAATGCTAGTCCAAATCAAGTGAGATTTCACTTCACACCTACCAGCCAGTCTGTAGTCAAAAAGAGACGATAACAAGGATGTGCAGAGACTGGACTCCTCATACATTGCTGGTGGGAATGTATAGCGGTATAATCACTTTAGGAAATAGCAGTCTCTCAAAAAGGCAAAAAGAGAGCTACCCTATAATGTCATTAGGAGATCTTCTTGTCTATTCATGTATTGAAGTATTTTTAAATTATATTTTAGTAGGAATAAAGCCTGTGACCATCTGAACATGTGTGTGATTTATGGATTTTTAAATCAGCAAAAAGTAAGAGAATTCATCACTGGTGAGCCTGCATGAAAATAAATATTCAAGGTAGTTCTTCAGATAGAAGGAAGTGGAGACCAAAGAGACACAGAAATGCAGGGAGGAATAAGCATACTGCTTTAATGAATGCAAAATGTACAAACTGCTAGTAATGTCTTATGTGATTTAAGCATATTTAAAATTTTAATGTATAACAATAACTACACTATACTATGGTCAAAGTGTCATTAAGTCTAGGGGAAAGCCTAAGGTATTATATCACATATAAATCATGAATACAAGTTGTAATCACAGGGTAAATTCTAAAAATACTAAAGGGATATAGCTATCTATATAAATAGGTATACTTAACTGATTAAAATAAGGGACAATGGAAAATATGATTAGTCTAAAAAAATTTAAAAGAATCTAAGAGAAGCATGAAACAAGTAAGTCAAAAGAAAAAAACTATAGTAATTTTAAATCAATTGTATTATTTTTTACATTAAAGGTAAATCGGATAAATATTCCTATGAAGAAACTAAGTCTATGAAGCTAAATAAAAGCAAAGCTAAGTGCTGCTTAAGAGACATACCTTAAAGAAAAACTTGAAAGCAAAATAAAATCAAACCAACTAATCACTGTGGTATATCTATGTTAATATTAGAATAAAGGACACTTAAGGCATAAAATATTCCTTATGATAAAAGGGGGAAAGCATTATTACAAAGGGAATAAATATACTAGAATATGTCACAATTTAAAATCTATTATACTTAGCAATATGTCTGCAAGCTGTCTACAGAAAAAATAAAATAACCAAGAGGAGATGTAGACAAATTTAAAATATAATGAGTTTTTAATAGATCTATGGTTGATAGAATAAACAGGTAGAAAAATACAGTAGATTTGAGCAATGTGATTAAGAAATTCTGCCTAATTGGCAAATAAAACACCCAGCAATGACATAACTAACCTTTAATTGAAATGTTATGGGTTATTACCAAGGGACACATGCTGAGGTCAGTAGGGAGGGCAATTCATCAAGTCAATTTGAACAATTTCTTGTGATTACAATAAAATAGAATTTCAAGTCATTTGAATGGTGTAAATGAGTGTATATTCTCTGATCACAATGGGATGATATTTGAAATAAAAAATTAGAAAACACTCAACTGTCTAGAAATGAAAGTATTTCCACATAGTTTCAATTGATAAAAGAAAGCATTTTCTGCTAAATAATAATTATGTCACAAATAAAAACTGGTAGAACACAACTAAAAGAGTACTTAGAGGGAAAATGAGAACTTTAAATACATATATATTGGGGAAATGGTAGGAAAAAGCTAGTGATATGAGTTCCATCTCAATAAGTTAGAACAATCAAATACATAATTTATGGGGGCAAAAAGATAATAGAAAATTGGAAATCAAGAAATAGAAGAAGCACAATAGAGAATAATAGAAAAAATGACACACCTCTAGTAAGACTGAATATAGAATAGAGAAAAAACAAAATTTCAAATAGTTATGATGAAAAGTAAGATATCAACAAGACACTTCAGACATTATGAAGATTGAAAGTAAATTTATAAATAATTTTACATTAAGAAACTGGCAATTTCTTGAAATTTGCCATTTCCTCAAATACAATTTAAGAAGTCTGAGGAAGGAAAAAGGGAAATCTTAACAATTTAATGTCTTTTAAATAAATGTATAATTGAAATTTTTTTCAAAGAGATGTTATAATTCAAGATGGCCATTTAACTTTCTCCAAACATATAAGGAAGTGATATCATTAATCGCATCCAAAGACTTTCACAGATTCAGAAAAGAGGAAGCATTTTTAACTCCTTTATGGGGAAACATGACATTAGTGCTAAAAACTATTAAGAATAAACCAATTTAACCAGTGTTTTATAAAACTAGGACTGAGGTTTTAAATAAAATATTAACAAATAAAAAAATATAAAAGTAAATAAAGGAGCAATATATCATGACTAAGAAGAGTTTATCCCATGAATGTGCCACTTGACATTGAAAACTTTCTTAATGTAACTCAATGTTTTAAATTGAAATTGAGAAAATGCCGATTATCACAAAGGATGTGTCTCAAGCTTAAAAATTTTCAACAGCAATTTGTGATAAAATATCTCCTAAATTAAGAATACAAGACAACTTTTAGATGTGTTATATAGTAGTTTAAAAGAACAGAAAGTATAATGCTTCATGGCTTACTACTCAGGGTTTTTCCTTAACATCAATGTCATTTAAAACATTCAAAATAATGCATATAATTTGTTGTATAATAATATAATCAACATAATTAAGAAGTAAGGTTTGTAAAGAAAAGGACAAATCTGTCATTATTTAATGACAGGAGTATGTTGTAGAATATGAAAAAATTTAGAAATTATTAGAATTTAAAAATGAGTTTCATATGGTCACTTGTTATAAGATCATTATAAATTAACCTCATATATCAACAACAAAAATAAAAAATGAAATTTTTATGAAAACATGCTGCAAAAAACCATGGCATTTTCAAAAATTAAATCTACAAGATATTTTGTAGATTTATATGTTAAAAGAATTTTTGAAAGAAGTATTAAAGGTTGACAAAAATGGGGAAAATTTGTTCATAAATTAAAAATTCAATATTGTAGAGATGTCAAATAATTCAAACTGGTGCAATTCTGATGAGAGAGCGAGAGAGACAGAGAGAGACAGAGACAGAGAGAGACAGAGAGAGACAGAGAGACAGAGAGAAATGAAAAACAAAGATTAAAACCCAGAAAAACAAATTACAAAGTGGTCCTAATTCTGTTAATATTGATATTTATACAAAATTTCAATGAATTAAAAGTACTGCTTGAAAAGTAGATATTGTTGGATTGCATATAAAAGAACACAGAGAACATGGAAATATTTATAAAGTCACAGATCAATTGTGCTGAAACAGTTTGCATGGCAAAGACTATACCATGTAAAGAATAAGCATTAAAAAGGTAGGGCTATATTAAAATGTGACAGAATTAAACCTAATACAAGAGTGTTTATTAAAGGTAATGAAGATTCTTTTCTAATAATAAGACTCAATTCAGCAGACAGATATAAAATAGCTAAAAACAAAACTGAAAAATACATAAAATAATAATAAAAGCATATATGGCAAGTCCAAAGCTAACAACATAATCAACAGTGGAAAACAGATCCTTTCCCCTAAGATCTGAAACAAGTCAAGCTTGCCCTCTATTACCACTATTCAACATAGCTCTGGAAGTCTTACCCAGAGAAATAAGAGAAGAAAAGCACATTAAAGGAATCCAAATTAGAAATGAAAAAATTAAATGATCATTATTTGCAGATGACATGATATTATACTTAGAAAATCCTAAAGACTCCACCAAAAAACTACTAGAAACAGTAAGTGCAGCAAAGTGACAGGATATAAAATCAACACACAAAAATCAGTAGCATTCCCATATGCAAACAATGTAGTAGAGGAAAAGAAATTGAGAAAGAAATCCCATTCACGATAGCACCAAGAAAGATGGAAAATCTGGGAATAAACTTAATAAAAGAAGTGAAAGACTTCTACATTGAAAATAATAGGAATTTAATGAAAGAAATAGAAGACACAAAGAGATGGAAAAGCATTCCATTCCAGTCCATGGATGAGAAGAATTAACATTGCAAAAATGGTCAGTCTATCAAAAGCAATATATAGTTTTAATGCAATTCCCCAAAAACCCCAATGCCATTTTTAAAGGGAATTGAGCAAACAATACTGAAGTTTGTATGGAATAACAAAAGGCCTCAAGTAGAAAAGCTGCCATAGGGGGAAAAAAAAAGAATCACATTACCTGACTTTAAACTATACTTCAGAGTGATCATCACTGAAACAGTATGGTACTGGAACATAAAGTGATACACTGATCAGTGACTAAAATGAAGAGCCCAGAAATAAAGCCACATCTAAATGGTTGATCTATGACAGAGTTTCCAAGAGCATAAAGTGGAATAAGGAAAGTATATTTAACATATGGTGCTGGGAAAACTGCAAAGACGTGCAAAGAAAGAAAGAAAGAAAGAAAGAAAAAATTAGATTACTTAACTCAAAATGGATCAAAGACCTGGACATAAGACCTGAAACCTTAAAATACTTAGAAGAAAATTAGAGAAAACCCTCCTGGAGATCAACCTCAAAGATGTCTTGGGGAAGGTACAGCTACAGAAAAATAAACCAAAGCAAAACTAAACAATTGGGACTACATCAAACTGAAAAGCTTCTGCACAGCAAAAGAAACTACCACTAAAACAAATAGACTTACCACAGAATTGGAGAAGATATTCACACAACATACATCACATAGGAGCTTAATCTCCAAAACATGTAAAGCGTTTATACAACTCAACAATAAAAAAGCAAATAACCCACTCAAAAAACGGGCAGAAGAACTAAATATTTGTTTAAAGAAGACATGCGGATGGATCAACAGATGCTTGAAAAATATTCTACATCACTCATCATCAGAGAAATACAAATAAAAACCACAACTAGGTACCACCTTAAGATTGGAAACAACAGGTGTTGGAGGGGGTGTGGAGAAAAAGAAACCTTCCTACACTGTTGTTGGAAATGTAACTTGGCACAACCTCTTTGGAAAATAGTATGTATATATAAAATATACAATGGAGTCCATGCAGCTATTAAAACAGATAAAATCATGCCCTTCACAACAATCTGGATGGAACTGGAAGGGATTATGTTAAGAAAAATAAGTCAGAAAGAAAAATAGAAATACAGGTGAAATTTAATGAAACAAATGAGCATGCAAATCCTAACAAAATTTATAGGAGACAGCAGTGTGGTTACCAGAGCTGGGGGTTGTTGGGGAAGGGAGGGAAGGAAAGGGAGAGAGGTGGTGGTAAATGACACTGGAACTCTAGTGGTGTATGTGGTGTGAAATATAGATGAGATGCAATTTTAATATCCTAAAATGAATATAGCATGGTGAACAAAAAATAATATTGCTATTGAAAAAATAAGTAGATGCAAACAAAATAATGCATAAAATAAAATAATGTATAAAATAAAGCATAAAATTAAAAAATAGACATTTTCCACAATGATAGTTGGTTATTTTAACATTTACAGTCAGTTATTATACAATAGTCAGGGGAAAACTTCAATAAGAATGTAACAAACCTGAATAATACTATCAAACACCTGAACTTAATTAACACCAATTACATCCAACAACTGCAGAATACAATTCTTTTATGATTTATATGGAATATTTACTGAGACATAAATATTGAGCCTTAAAAAGTTTGTACTAATGCAAAAACATTGAAATATTGTAATGTATTACGTTCAAAATAAATGACATCTAGGAAATACCAGAAATAAGTTAGAAATCAATAAAAATGAATTATCAATAAGTATACAAAATACTGTGGAATGAGGCTACCCTTGACAGCATGAGTTTAAATTGCAAGGGTCCACTTAAAACCTGGGGATTATTTCCTATCCCAGGCTTCCATATTTATAGATTCAGTTAATAGGGTATCTTTTGGTTAGTTGAATCTGTGAATGAAGAACCTAAGAATACAGAGAACTGACTAGAAGGGACTTGAGCATCTACACATTTTGGTAAGGGGAATGTTTCTGAAATAAGTCCCCCAGGGAGGACCTCAATTAAGTTTCAAGGGAGTCAAATGTTCTACAAGACATTGTTAAAAGAAGTTGAAGACAAAAAGAAAGAAAACATTCTGTATTCACTAATGGGGAGAATTAATATTGTAAAGGCAATATACAAATTTCATTGAATCCCTATTAAAATTCCAAGACACTTTTTAAGGAAATTGAACAAATAATGCTAACATTTATATGGAACCACAAGAGATCCTGAATAGCTAAAGCATCTTGAGAAAGAAGGAAAATGGAGACTTCATATTTCCTGACTTCAAACTATGCTACAAAGGGACAGTAACTAAAAAAGTATGGTACTGAAATAAAAATAGGCACAGGGATCAGTGGAATGTAATTGAGAGCCCAGAAATAGATTCACACATATATTGGGAAAACTGGATAGCCACATACAAAAGAATGAAACTGGGTCACTAACACCATACACTCCATGAGCTGCTGTTTCGCACTTCAATTCTGTCAATGTTTATATACTTAGGTGCTCTGATGTGGGGACATTATATTTATACTAGTTGTATAGTCTTGGTGAGTTGACAGACATATGAAAGTTCAGAGGAATTATCAAGAAATAATAATTACTTCCAAAAAGGGGCACTTCCTTTCTTCTTTCAAATTGATAGAGTAGTGACTCAATCTGATATGTGGTTGAGCTACTTCTAGACTTGTTATTTCAGCTAAATTTGGTTTTACCATTTGCTTCAACCCTTTTAAGCTTGGATCAAAAACTTTTCTTAAACAGAGCCTGGACTTTGAGTACCTTATTGAATTATTTTGCATCATCAATTGAGTTTTCAGTGGTTTTTATATTTTGTTTGACTTTAAATCTATGTTAAATTAACTTTGATTCAAGGTCTAGGATGACAGTTTTGGGAAACAATGTTCAAATTTGAACTCAGTAACTACTTGAATCTCCTGTTTTCTAAGAGCTATCAACATAGAGTAAGGATTTATCAGTTTTTTTCCATCTACTGCTTTGAAACTCAAGTTTATTTTATTGACTACACTATAATAACATAAGTAAAACTTGTACAGGAAAATAAAGCAAGTAAGATGAAAAATTTGGTAACTCCCTCCATCAAAACATTGTTTATACCATAATGTAGAACTTTGAAGGTATGTGGCCATGCACACATACATCTATAGAGGTGACGATGGATATATTAATCTTTAGTCTTACAGAAAGTATTTTACATATTAAATAAAATATCTTTAACATATACTTACTCTGTGTATATCTATGCCTATATTTACCAAATTTATTCTTTCAACAAATATTTATCTACTTATATGTGATTTATTTAATATTGAATAACATACTTTTATTTAATATGTACCTACTCTGTGCCTGTTTTGATCAAGGAACTAAAGGTAGAATAATAAGAACAGATAGAGTTCTCTCATGAAATTGAAACACAGTTGATAAAACTCCAAATCTTTGACTTTAGGAAATATACTCAGGATAGACTTCTATATAATGTATGTTATTTGTTTTAAAATTTAGAGTGAAACTCTACTTAAGAGTTAATTAGCTACTTCTCTCCTACTCAATAATATAAATTTCAAATTATAGTGACTTACTAAAAAGAGTAGAAAGTTAATTCTTCAGAAACTTCAGAAAGCGTGATACATCTAAATAATATTTTATCTATAATGTATGATGTAGCAGGAAGTGCAATAAGCAGTAATATCAAATATGAAACAAGTGTCCTTTACAAATTCAAGTTGTATTTCTCCTATAATGAAGTCCAGGGATTCTATGACAGACTTACTCTTAGGCTAGACACCACTTATCCATCTGTTTACACATTCTTGTATGTTTTTACTCCTTGTTCTACAGGCTGCTGCATAAACGCCAGGATTCTGACCATGTCCATATGCAGCAGGAAACGGTGGCAAAGCCACACTGCCATGTACCACTTGGATCTTTGGATCTTCCCTCTAAGGACAGATATACCAACAACTGTTTCACGTTCTATAACGGTGCTCAGTAGGTGTGTATTTCACAGAACATAACTATCATTCTGACACAAGACAATGACATAAGGAGCAAAGAAATGGAAATGCCAAGCACATTCATATCTCAGTGATCTCAAATAGTACACTGAATTCTCTAAGAACAGCAGCTCACTGTACAGGGTCAAACTAATGATCCTTTTCTTGGAACATCATAATCTAATTGTGCTGGCAGCCTGCAGATATATCTGGAGCTTTGTGGGACATCACAGAGGGTCAAATGAGGGACTGCATGTTCATACCGCCATCCATGAGAGGAGTAAGTTAAAGATGTGGAAGACAGATGATTTTTGTTGATAGTGCCACCACTAATTATTTAAGTCAGCTGAATTATTTTGACAGGGAATATCAACCTACTTCCCCTGGAACATACAAGGGCTTCTCAAAAAACCTGTCATCCTAAAATACAATATATCTCTAGGGCACACTCTTACTGATGGTGAACTACAGGTATTCAAAGTCAAAATATGCTCATGCAAGGTGCTTATTTTCTACTAATTCTTCTGGTTTCTATCCCACCTAAGATTTTAAAAATTATTGTGTAGTTATTTTGTTTTGTTTTAGCAAAAAAATGACCAAAGACAGTCTAACCTCCCGAATTTATAACATGAAAATGATTGGCCTATTTTCCATGCAAGGTTACTGTAAGGTAAATGGAAGAAACACATGCAAAAAATAGATGTTCAAATATATATTCCAGAAAAAATGTTGAAACAAGATATTGAATGACTATTGCTGTGGACTAGTATTATGCTACTATAACTCATCAACTTTGATCTCATCTATTATTTTGCAGTCATGGTAAATGAGGGTATATCTTGACTATACTTTATATTCCTGGCCTGTCCACTAGCCTGGTTTCAGGCTCCAGATGGGGACCTTATGGCCCGAGTTCTGACCCACCCAGCGCCAGCTCAGCTTCAGAAAGGGGCCCTAGGTGCCCTCTGTGCCATGGCCCGGCCGACTGCCTGCACCTTGCTTCCAGATTGACCTGGTGGTCCCAGATTCCAGATCTGCTCCAGTGTCAGACTGCCCCCTAACCCCGGCATCTTACGCAACAGAGTCTAGACCTGATCCAGTGGACTCCAAATTCTGCGTTTCCCCACTAGGCCTCAATGCCAGCCTCACCCTGATCTAGGTTGCACCCTTCCTGCAGATCCAGGCATCAGACCTGCCCCAGCAGGTCTTCTTCTAATGAACCCTAGTACTGGGCTGGCTCCCACAGACTCAAGACCAGGTATATCTCCAGGCACCCAGGACCAGTTCTATGCTAACACTAGATTAACTGCTGTGGACCTAGGCTTCAGGCCTGCCCCCCACACCCAGATGCCAGGTCTGCTCCATGAAGCTAGCACTCAGTCTCACTCTAATTACCCTGGTGCCTGTTTTGTTACTGCAGACCCAAGACCCAGGCCTTCCCATTTGGACTTAGGTTCCAGGTCTGCCCTGCTACTGACACAGACACCAAACTTCTTCCCTGGAGGTTAAAAGCAGCAAGCCTGCCTGTAGACACCGGCAGTTGACCCACTCAAAATCCCTGGGTGGGCTGACTGGTGAAGGGCCTTCCCTTTTGAAGGTAGTCTATAAACACTAAAAGAGGGCTGTATTTTTTCAATTGTGTAGACATCAGTGCAAGATCACCAGGATTAGAAATAATCAAGGAAATGTGGTACTACCAAAGGAAACAAATAAATCTACAATAATTAACCCAAAAGAAATGAAGTTTGCAGTGACAAACTGTAAGAAAAAAGAAAGATCTCACATAAACAACCTAGTTTTACACCTCAAGGAACTAGAGAAAGAACAAACTAATCCTGGCGTTAGAAGAAGAAAGAAATTTTTAAAGATCAAAACAAGTAAATAAAATAGAGAGCAGGAAAACAATATAAAAGATCAGTCAAACCAAGAGGATTTTTAAAAAGAAATAAACAAAATTGATAAAACTTTATCTAGATTAAGAATGAGATCAAATATAGACGATTTTCTAGAAACAACCCATTTAAAGGTTTTTACACCAGAATCAGCAGGAGCTTATCCCAGGGATGCAAGACTGATCCAATATCTGCCAATTAGTGAATATGATATACTACATTACAGAATGAAGGATAAAAAAATCCTGTGATGTTCTCAATAGACACCAAAAATTATCTGACAAGTTCAACATCCTTTCATGATAAAAAATTCAACATCATAATAATTAGCAAAGTAAATCTCTTCCTCTAGCTGTAATAAGGCATTTTTACTTGTAGAGCAGACCTTTTTCATTGAGGAGGCCCTATGGGTAGAATTGCTGCATTCTCACTGAGAAAGTCATTATGAGAACCTGGTTGGATTCCTAAAGGGAAAGTCTATAAAAACATGAAAACTTCTGTAAGAGATGGGTCCCTTACATTCATTCTTAACTATTTTACATTTATTATGGGAAAGAGTTGCAATTTTCAAATTCAGTATTTTTACTTCTCACCTTAAAGTTTTTGTGTACTTTCATTTTCTTCTTTTCATGTAGAAGGCCTACTTTCAATATTTCTTGTATGGCAAGTCTGGTGTTGGTAAACTCCACTAGCTTTTGTTTGTCTGGAAAAGCCTATATTTATCTGTCATATTTGAATGCAAGCTTTGTGGGATAGAATATTTTAGGCTGGTAGTTTTTATAATTTGGTATTTTAAATACCACTCTGTTGATATATAGAGTTTCTGCTGAGAAATTTGATGATAATATGATGTAGTACCTTTTGTACATTACATGCTTCCTACCTTTCCCAGCAGCCTTTAGTATTTTTCATTATCATTGACTGTTGATAATTTTACAATATGTTTGAATGTAGGTCTTTTTGTATTTAGATTGCTGGTGCTTACTTGCTTCATGGGTTTGTATAATTAGTTTTTTCCTACGTTTGGAATGTTCTCAGTTATTATTTCTTTAAATAAGCTCTTTGATCCTTTTTTCCTCTATCACCTTTTGGGATATCCATTGTCCTTATGTTGTCTTTCCTCATGAAGTCTGATAGTTCTCATAGAGTTTCTTCACTGTATCTCAATCTTATTTTTCTCTCTTCTTTCACTTGAATCATTTCTAGATTCCTATCTTTAATCTCATTAATTGTTCCCTCCATAAGATCTATTCTATTTCCTAAGCTTTCATTTCATATATTGAATTCTTATATCCATAACTCCTTTTTTTAAAAAAAGTAGACTCAATCTCTGATCAAGTAATCCTTCTGTTCCTTACTTTCCTTCCTGTATTCATGGAGTTACCTTTCTGTGTTTCTTACAGTTCACTGAGTTTCTTCATGATAGTTATTTTAAATTCTATTATATCACAGAATTACATTCCTTCTTTAATTTCTGGAAATTTGTCATTATCTTTCTGTGGTACTATGTTGCTATAATTTTTCATATTTGATGATATGTACTTCCATCTGCACATTTGGCTTATTATTAGTAATTGTCTTTTTTTCCCAGTAGGCAACAGTGTGACTTTTCTCTTTTCTATATCAGTGTAGTTGGGGTTAGTGAGGTCAAGATGGGAACTGTACTCCAGTTATTACTACTGTGTACAGGCAGGGAAAAGCAGTCACTATGTTGCTATTTCTTTCTGTGATCCCAGGCCAGGTATATTCAAGTTTGCACAGCCTCTGTTTTCCCTCCTATCTTGAGGGCTGCAGGCCTGTGTGGTGTGTTGCTGATTTCACTTGGGGCACAAACTTCCTTAAGGTGAGAGGAGGAATAAGAGGGTTGTATTTGCACATGCTGCGGTGACTCTCCCCACCATCTCTCGCCCCAGCTCCACAACATCTGTGTGCTTCAATCCATCCACACTGATAGACACAGGTGCATGGGTCTGCTCATCCTGGCAATAAGCAGAGGAGTCCTCATTGAGTTATAATTATTCTGTTGGTTGCAGCTTAAGAGGGGAGGAAATAATGGTAGTATCTTACTCTATCATGATAAATGTCATTCCTTGGAGTAAACATTTTTTTTTCTTTTTAAGGAAAAGGTGTAGACAGAAGTAAAGGCAAGGAGGGTACATTCAGCTTTTTGGATGACAGCCATTTTTATTTGCATTTCCCTAATAACAAGAGAGGAGAAACACTTTTTCATGTGCCTGCTGGCCACCTGAATGTCTTCTTTGGAGAAATGTCTATTTAATTCTTCTGTCCACTTTTTGATTGGTTTGTTTTTCTGTTGTTGAATTTTATGAGTTATATATTCTGGCTAATTAACGCTTATCAGATGTATGATGTGCAAATATCTTCTCGAAGTCCGTAGGATGTCTTGGAGATGGATTAGTTAATCTTCATAAAATAAACCTGAATTGCTTGGGTTTATCTAGAAACGGAACTGAGCTTTCTCAGGAAATTTTAATCTAAAAATAGAATGCCACTTGAGTATGTGCTGTATATCATCAGTGTCCCAGAGCAGAGAGAGAAATCATGCAACCTAAACTCATATAACTTCAAGAATATAGTAGATCAGAAACATCCTTTAAGGTGACTTTCATACTATAGTTAATTCTCCTTATCAATCAATGTGAACATTGTGTTATTGATACAGAACAAAAACTGCTATCTCTAGAGGCAAACTGTGGAGTTTCATACAACTCTGTCAGGAAGCTCTTCCTCAAAAAGTTAGTTTGCCACTCTGTGTCATATATTAAAAATTATAATGAGATCTAGTCCAATGTGAAAAACAGAGTCGTAGAAATATATGAGAGTGGATAACTGTTATCAGCACAGGGAAGCTAACAGATAATTAAAAGAAAGGCATCAATAGGTTTGGAATGAAAATAAAAATGTCATGTCTCAATAAATTAATAGAAAATTAAAAATTGACCAGTAAATGATTGCCCTGGGATGGTGAGGCCAAGTGAGGAGTGACTGCTAATGAGTACAATGTCACTTTAGGGATAATGAGGACTTTCTAAATTTAGGTTAGGATGATAGTTGTGTGGCTTCTACATATATTAAAAATCCTTGTTTCTACATTTCAAACAGGCAAAGTATATGGTATATAAATTTGATATCAATAAAGATGTTAAAGATAATGGGCACACAATAATTTGCAATACATGAAATGCCAAATCTCAAATTCCTATCAGGAAAAGGTAACACATTCATAAGAAATCATTAAAACATACTATGAGTAATCCTTTTAAATGTATTTGGGTTCCTTAAAAGAAAAAATATCCTTTTAAAATTTGCTTATATGTTAGAAATACCACAGTGATTTATGACTGAATTGCAACACTACTTATAATACTGATATGTAGGAGAAAAGAACTTAAACTGACACAATAGAGGTCTTCCAGCAAATTTTGGTATACAAAATAGAATAATAAAATTATTCCAACTGGTATTTTCAAGGAATATTTAAAGACCTGTATTTTTTTTTTCTGATAAAATGTTAAGTTAAAAATAAGGTTAGTTGTGGTAGCTATACACTATGGAATGATACTCAGCTATTAAAAAAGGTGAATTCCTGCTATTTGCAACAAACATAGATGGACCTAGAGGGAATTAATGTTAATGAGATAATTCAGGAGAAAGATGAACTTTGTATGATTTTGCTCATATGTGGTATAGAGAGAAACCAAATAAGCAAGTAAACCAGATAAAACAAAAATAGACTTTTAGTATATACATTCAAATTAGAAATAAAGGGAAAAGAAGGTGGGAAGATTGGGTGAGTAGGATCAGTCCCTGGTGAAGGATAGAATTGGATTGTTGCTGGTAGATTTGATGTATTATAATATATGCTATGATATGTATACAATAAATATAACATATAATACACTGTAAAATAGTGCTTATTTTCAACAATACACCTTAAATCTATATAATATTATGATACAATATTCTTTCAATATAAATTTAAAGATCATGTTTATCACATATAACTTGACAAACATACAGAAAGTATGAGAGATAAAATTATAGTCAATTTTTCTATTTCTCAAATGCTCAGTGTTTCTGTCCTAATTTTGGAAACATACACTATAAAATTAATTAAAAAGAAGAAATGCTTATACAGGTAGGGCTTCCCACAAGTCTGAATCTTTCTCTCAGTGCCACACAGAATAGTTTTCTTCCCCTTTTCATCTTATTACTCTACAGATATTTAGAAACAGCTTTCCCTACCCTGTTCACAATATTCAGGATCAACAACAAAAGAGGAGACCTTTTCAGTAAGACCAAGGAAATTGGGAGGAGTAATGTTATAGAATTGTTCCATCAAGAGGTAATACTTGGTGCCACATGAAGTGAAGTAAGGAAGGGCTGACTGGGCTCCAGGCTCTAAGTGGTGGAAGAGGGTTGATGGGAATGTCAGACACTTCTCTGCCCTTGGAGGAACTCCATAGGCTTCCCATTACCTCCTCCAGCTCCAGCCATAGACACTGCTCTATTGTGAGAGCTGTGAGGTCTAATGGAGGCATTCTGAAGAAGTAGGACCAACCTCCTCTCCTCCTGTGAGAACACTTCCCTCACTCTCATGAGCAGCTTGATCCATGTGCAAATCCTTCTTCCAGGTTGGTGTTTTTTCTTCCCCAAGATTCTGTTACCTGAGACCAACTGAACCAGGAGCATAAAGAGGGCAAGGGTGAAGCACAGGTACTTCATGTCTCCTGAAGGGCAGTAGGTGGTGAGCTCTAAGGAGTCTCTATTCTGTGTCACTGTGAAGCCAGCTCTTTATTGTCTTCCCTTGTTGGGTTGGGCTCAACCAGTGGACCAGAAGGATAAAAGATACTGTGCCAATCAGAGCTGCAGTCGCTTCAGTCCATTAACCAGAGCGCTAATTGAGGCATCGCTCTTCAAGAGCCCTGTTCTGGGCGTGCTTTAGGGGAAACAGAGAGACAGGAGATCCAGGAATGGTATTTGGAGAGAAAGGATTTACTGCAAGAGTGATTTACTTGGATTCCCTGAGGTTAGCTACTCCTACCTGTTTGTTTTGTCCCCCCATAGTCTCCTGTATTGGTTCCATCAGAATGTTTATCTTACTGCCCTGTCATGTTCTTTTCATTTACTTGTCTCTTCCCCTAAAATTTTATGATGTATTTCATATCGACTGCATATGATTCTTTATTTTTTAAAGGCTTTAATTTATTATTAATCTCATGAAAAATGTTCACAATCACCACAGATAAGTCACTGAAGACTCTTTTACTCCTTCTTTTTGCCAGCACCAACACTGACCTCTGCGGCTCCCAGACTTGCTTCATTCTGTTCTTGCGTTCCTTTTGCTGTTTTCTTGAAGTCTTTATCTTCTCAAAGAGGTCATGTCCTGTGAGTCTATATTTAGGTTCATTTTTCTTTACATAACTCAAGGAATTTTAAATATGCCAAAGTCAATTGTCTTGCCACCACCCAAATGGGTTCTGAATCTGCTCTTGTACATTTTGACTAGTTTTCCCCTAATTTCTGCTTAGGGATAGTTGCATTCCCAGGTTGCATACCAATGACCATTTCTTTCCATTGAAACTATCAGTTGGTCATGAATTTCCTGGATCAAATAGTTACTATGTCCTTCATGATGGCAGTGTATCTTAAAGTAACTGGGTAGAAAAGACACATATGATTCTTTTCTGTTAATAAACAGAAACTGGGCACAGAGAAGTATCTATGTAATCATTTGTTGAATGAAAAAATAATATTCCTGGATAATAGGTGCTTTAAAAGTTTTTTTTGCCAACCCTGGGGTTCTAGCAGGTTAAACTGGTGCAGTCCACATGCATCCCAAAGTCTCAGGTTCAAGACCTGGGTCTGGGAGAACAACCAATGATGAACAAATGAATAGAGTGGAGTGTTTCTTCCTTTTCTCTCTTCCTGCTTGCCTGTCTGCTCACCTTTATTGCTGCCTGCGATTTTCATTGAAAAAAAAATTTAAAAAGAAAGAAACCAATGTTCAACTATATATATATATATATATATATATTTATGTATATATGTATGAAGGTGTCTTCAAAGCCCCATGAATCCATTAACAAGTATCATTAAATGAAGTGCATTGATATGATTTAATACTATGTGTCTATTGAAAAGTGTGTAGATTTTGTCTTTATAAACATTTCGAAAGTAAAAGTGTTGTAAACAATATGTGGAATAATAATTCTAATTTGTTTTGTGCATATGTATGTCAATACATGTCTGAATTAAAAGGACTAGAAAGATACATACCATTTAACAGTACTTCCTCTGAATCAGATTGGGTTTAAGGTAGGCAGTCCAAGGAGAATTTAATTGTGTTCTTTTTTTTTTTTTTGAGTGACCCTCTGTATTGTGACTGGAATCCATTAAATATTAGAGATTTTATTCTCTAAGTTTTATTTTTCTCTTTTTAAAACACCTTTATTGAAATACAACTGATGTATATTGACCTGGTTGTTTTCTTTGTTGAACTGCTCATCACCACCTGATGTCACGTTTACTTTTTCAAAATGACTTTTATGGAGGTGGCATTGCACTGCATTGCATGAGCTGGCCATGTGTAACACCTCTGAAATCACCACGGCAATCCAGATAATGCATGTACCCTTCACTCTGACAGATTCTTTGCACTTTAGGGATCCAGCTTTTTCTTCCTTCTTCCTCCATACTTCTCAACCAGGGGTCTGTTACCTGTCTTTACAGAGTGGTTTGGGTGTCCTACAATATTAAATGAAACCATATACTATACATTTTTTCAGCCTAGTTTCAGTGTAATTATTTTGAGATTGATCCATGTTGTTTTATGTAGTAGTAGTTCATTTTCTTTCGCTGCTAATAATTTCATGACTATACAAAAAAGGTGTTTATTAAATGGATTGTGTCCAAACATTAGCTGCAAGAAGCAGACAATATTGATGATTAACGTTCAAGCGCATTGTGGGGTAGTGCAGAATAGGATCCATGCCCGTCTAGAAAGTGGTCTCAGCGCCTGGCCAGCACTGAGAACAGACCTGAATGTAACAGATGGACTTTCTTGGGTGGTAACTGCCTTCGCCACACTGCTTGTACCGGAGGTGTCCTGCCCTGGAATTTGACTGTTCTTGCTTGCTCACTACCCTCCCTCTCGTGATGCTCCCGTGTGAAAGGGCCTCCCTCCTTGCTGGCAGTGCAGTCAACTTTTTAGAAACATGCCCTACTGACCACCAGGGAGGGAGAGACCAGCCACCACTGGGGGCCCCTGATGTGAGTATAATAGAGGCTATGTCCTTGCTGTCTGTGTCCTCTCGTGATTTCCTTCAACTGTTCCTTAGCCAGGGTGTTACTCTGCCTGGACTTCACCACCTGTGAAACAATGGACACTATCCTAGGCAGCAGACCAAGAACTTCTGATAAGCAAGGCAAAGTGGATATGCCTTTTGAGGGGCTTACTGGGAGGAATCCCAGAGTGAACCACTAGTGACATGTGGTTCCATCTGGCCATGCTAGTGGATGAGTGGGGGCCACCGTGTGATTGGGGGGATGCCCCTAATATGTCAGAGGGTCTACATAGCAACATTGCAGCATGTCCTAAAAGAATGTGTTGAAAAAAAAGGAAACCAGGGTAGCTGCTGCTGCTAAGGTTTGGCCCCTGCTTTAGGCAGTTAGGGAGGCCACTAGAGTGCAATTGGTGGCAAAAGCTCAGGTCTGTGAATGGAACTGGAATGACAGGCACCCACAGGGACAGCGTGGGGAAGCACTTAGAACATACAGAAAAACAACATTATAATGTCTAATAAGTAGCAGCTTCCATGGGCTGGTCCTTATTTGTGCCCTCTGGCTAGCTATGGACAAGCATAGGACACCAATTATCAACCTTAAAAAATGAACTCAGTACCTGGCCAATACTGAGCACAGACCTGAAGGTAACAGATGGAATTTCTGGGGGTGATAATGGCCTTCACAGAACCACACTGATTGCACCTCAGATGTCCTGCTGTGGAATTTGACTGCTCCCATCCGCTCACCACCTCTCTCTGCTGACACCCCCTTTAAAAAGACCCTCCTCCTTGCTGAAAACATGCCTGACCCACCACCAGGGGAGGGACCACCTGCTGTTAGCATATGATATTATGTTCATGTCCTCTGTGTCTTCTTGTGATTCCCTTGGACTGCCCCCCAGGCAGGGCACTACTCTGCCTGGACTTGAACTCCTGAGAAACTCTCTTGTGTAGACAGATGCTGCGTTTCTTTTGGACAAACAGGTAGTTAGCATGAAAGGGGGAGGTATGTGATTTACTTACAAAATGGTCAGATTTATTTTCCAAAGGGTTGTATCATTTTACATTCCTACTAGCACTTTATGAGGGTTCTTTTCTATGTCTGTAACCAAACTTGGAATGATTAGTTTAATTTTTTTCTCTATTTCAGTGAGTTGCAGCGGTGGTTCATGGTGATTTTAATATTATGACCCAAACATCTAAAAGCATTAAGCATTTTAATGTATGATTTGCCACCATCTACCGTCTTTGGTGAAATATTGTTACAAATCTTCTATCTTAGGATTTTTTAATTATTGTTAACATTTGGTACATTGTTAACATAGACATAATGGTCCCAGGTCTAAGAACTTTGAAAGATGTGTGGTTTGCAAGCGTCTTTCCTTCTCACTTATATAACAATATCTTTTGAAGAGTGAAAATTTGCTTTTATTTTGATGGTCCACTTTACTGATCTTTGTTTTATGATTTCTGCTTTTCGTATCATATATACAAAAATCTTGACCAAGATGACAGTAAGAAGATGTTATCTGTTTTTCTTCTAAGAGAAACAACTAACCATTCTCCACCGAAGGCACACTAGGGAGAGAATGCCACAGTCCAATGGTGAGGTGAGACACCTTAGCATCTGACTCCAGTTTAGGTTTCTTTGGGAACGATGCCTGAGAGATCCACACATTTATGTGATGGAAGGTAGGTGGAAAATTGCATGCAGGCTACTGTGTCTGTGGGCAGGATAGACGTTAGCATGGCTGTCAGCCCAACCTCGGGCCCTCGGAGTAGGAGAACAGACAGTGCAGTGGCACACATGCTGGGGCTGGTTGAAGCCCAAAGAGAAGGGATAGAGGATAGGACCCAGGTCTCTACACCAGAAGGGAGCAAGGAGGAGAGAAGAGAGAGTACTCCGGACTGTACTCCCTCTTCCCCACCTCTCAGGATTCCACTTGCATGATGAAGTACCCGAAGAGCACAGCAATTAGTGTGCCAAGAACCAGGCCTGAGATGCTAGAGAGGAGGGTTGACACAGGTGTCACCTAATGAACTATCCTTCCCAAGCCCCCAACAACAGCTACCCCACCACACTGCACTCTGCTCCTTCCCGGCACAGCAGCCATCATTCACTCTAACTCTGCAAAGGTTAAAAAAAAAAAAAAAAAAAAAAGATAAAAAAATAAAGCCATAGCTCTGCCTGCTGGAAGAACAAAAGGCAAGCAACTCAGTTCCAATTTTTATGAGAAGAAAGAAGACAATTCAAGATTATCTGGGAACTCAAGATAGTATGATATCACAAGAAGATAACACCATCATTCTAGAAACCAAATTCAAAGACCTAGAAGGTTCGATATTTTTTAATGTATAAATAATTCAATGTAGCAATCATAAGGAAATTCAAAAAGATATAAGAAATCACAGAAAAACAGATCAAAGAATTGCAAGAGGACCCAGCAAAGCAAGTCAAAGAAATATGAGATGCCAGCAAAACATGTCAACAAGCTCAAAATGCAATTAACAAGCAGAAGGCAGAAATGGAAGTTTTAAAGAAGAAACTAACAAATTCTGGATGTGAAGAATGCTATAAATGAGCTCAAAAGTGGTATTGAAGGTTATGGAAGCAGAATTGACCAAATGGATTATTGAGTTAGTGTAGAGGATAAAATGTATACATGACCCAGGTAGAAGAAGAGAGAAATATAATATAAAAAAGTAAAGCAACTCTCTGAGAGCTACCCAACTGCATTAGGAAAGGCAACCTATGAATACTGGGTATTATGAAAGTAAAGAGAGAAAGCAAGGAGCAGAAAACTTATTCAAAGAAGTAATAGCTTCCAAAACACAGGGGAGGAACTGAGTGTAGAAATCTATGAAGACAGCAGTACACCCAGTTATCTACATGCAAAAAGACCACACCAAGAGACATTATAGTAAAACTATCAAAAGTGAAAAAATAATATTAAAGATGACCAGGGGAAAATGTACGATTAATATGTAAAGGTACTTCCATTAGGCTATCATCAGATTTCTCAGAAGACTCTCTACAGGCCAGAAAAGGGTGAAATGACGTATTCAAAACACTCCAAGATAGACCCCACCAGTCAAGAATACTATACCCTTTACATATTTCCTTTTCAGATGTGAGGGAGAAATAAAGGTTTCCCCTGACAAACAAAAATCTGATGGAATTTACCACCATGAAACCTCCCTTACAAGATATGCTGAAAGATATTCTTCTCTCTAAAAAAGGTTAACAAAAACAATACAAATGGCAATAAATAAATAGATAAAATTCAGAAACAAAAGTCAAAATCAATAACTACCCTGAATGTAAATTAACTAAATTCACCAATTATTAAAAGACAAATAGTTTTTAATAAATTAAAAGCAAAATCCAATTATATGATGCTAACTAGAGATGCACTTAAGCTACACAGACAATCAAAGATTTAAAATGACTGAATAGAAAAAGATGCTCCAAATCAATGGAGAATCTAAAAAAGTCAGAATCGCTCTACTCATCTCTTAAAATAGGCTTCCAGGCAAAAGAAGATAACAAGAGACAAAGATAGATTATGAATTTTATGTAATAATAAAAGGATCAATCAAATGGGAAGATATAACACTAATATATATACACCCATCATAGGAGCACTCATATATATATATATATATATATGTGTGTGTTTATATATATATATGACACTAATAAACCTCAAGGATGAAAGAAACACAGTAATAGTAGGTGACCTTAACACCCCATCCACAGTAATGTCCTCAGTAATCATCAAGACAGAAAATCAACAAGGAAATAATGACCTCAAATGAAAAATTAGATGGATTTAATAGGTATTTATAGAGACTATAATATAATATAATAATAGACTATACCTTCTTTTCAAGTGTTCATCTAACATTCTCAAGGGCAGACCATATATTGGGACACAAAACAAGTCTCAATAAATTTGTGAAGATTGAAAGTTTTCCAGAACACAAGGGCCTGAAATTAATCAAAAGAGGAAAGAGGAGTAAATGTATAGAGAACAAACAACATGTTACTGAACAATTGGCCAGTGAGGAAATCCAAGGTGAAATAAAAAATATCTGGAGTCAAATGAAAATGAAGATAGAGTTTATCAGAACCTAGGGCATACAACAAAAGCAGTGCTAAAAGGAGAGTTTATAGCAATATAAACAAAACAGCAATACCCCAGGAAACAAAGAATATTACAAATTAAAAACTTAAGAACTAGAAAAAAGAAGAAGAAAACTGAAAGTCAGTAGAGGTAGGAAATCATAAAACAGACCAGAAATCAACAAGATAGGAAAAAAAAAGACCTTCCAAGAATAAATAAAACCAAGCTGGTTCTTTGAAAAGATAAACAAAATAAGTAAACATTTAGCCAGACTCACAATGAAGAATAGGGACAAAATGCAAATAAATAAAATCAGAGATGAGGCAGAAGTTAAAACAAGTATTGCAGAAATACAATGGCTCATAAGAGTATTATGACTACCTACATGGCAACAAATCGGATAATTTCGGAGAAATGGACAAATGTTAGTAATATACAGCATTTTAAAACTAAATCAGAAAGAAATTGAAAATGTGAAGACAGAAATTATGTGTAAGGATTGAAATAGTAATAAAAAAGTCTCCAGGAAAAAAGTCCAAAAGCCCTGAACCAGGTGATTTCACTAATGAATTCTTTCATCGAACTTTCAGAGAGTACCAATCCTGTTCATGGTCTCCAAAAAATGGAAAGTGAAAACCCACTTCTATTTTTTTTTAAGCAGCAGTTCTTGTGATGTTGATTCTTCATCAACATGTGTTTCTACAGCACAATTCAGATAATAAATAGAGGCACATGACGGTAATTTTCACTACAATCCACTGTTGAGGAGACATTCAGTGAGATAAGGGACTGTGGGGGTTGGGGTATATCTGGGTCACAGGGTAGCTGGCCGCTTCTGTGATCAACTATATGGGGATGCTATCAATCAACATCTGATCCCTTGGTCTAATGGCCAAGATTCATGGTGGGAGAGTTACAGTGAGGCAAATAGAAGGAGTTGACTACTCTTTTAGCTCACTGCAGTCCTAGTATGGATCCAATTCTATCTAAATCTGAAGGGTTTGAGGTGGATCTGATCTACTGGTGTATTGGAAAAGATGTCAGTGCAAGCCATTCATAAGGATTCAATTCACTCCAAGGTCAAACCAAAAAAAAAAATCTTACTGAATGTGAGAGAGATTTGCACATCATACATGACCCAACAAGGTGTTATATGTGAAGAACTCATAAAACTTAACAGAAAAACAAACAACCCAATTAAAAAATGGGCAGAAGATCTGAATAGACACTTCTCCCAAGAAGACAAACAGATGGCTAATAGGTCCATGAAAAGATATTACACATCTCTTGTTATTAGAGAAACACAAATCAAAACAACAATGAGATATTAGTTCACATCTGTCAGAATGGCTATTACTCAAAAGACAGGAAACAAGTGTTGACAAGGATGCAGAGAAAAGTAGATCCTTATACTGTTGGTGGGAGTGCAAAACGGTGTAACCATTATGGAAAACAGAATAGAGTTTCCTCAAAAATTGAGAATGGAAGCTCCATGTTTCTCTTATCCCACTTTTGAGTATTTATCTGAAAGCCCCCACAAAGACACTAATTGGAAAAGATACCTGCATCCCATGTTTATTGCAGCATTATTTATAATAACTGAACTGGAAACTATCAAAATGCCCATTAACAGATGTGTGGATAAAGATGTGGTACAGGCGTGTCCTGGGGGTTTAGTACATGAAGCCATTGGATGTAGTCCACATGCATCCTGAGGTCCCAGGTTCAAGACCCAGGACTGAAGGAGACAACCAAGATAACAACTAAACAAAATAAATAAAATGCTTCTTCCTGCCTTCCTGCCTAGTGGCCTTTATTCCTCCCTGTAACTTTCCCTAAAAAATTGTATGTTATGTGAGGCAAAGAGTTGAGTCACTTTTTCCACTATGGCTATCCATTTCTCTGATCAGATTTCATTGAAAATATTGCTTTTTCACTACAGAATGGGTCTGTTTTGTACTCTTCAAAACAAAACTTTTTTAGTTTACTATAAATGCATCTTATTAATAAATAGATTATGGTTTCTTTTGACTTATGTATACACACATATATATTTTACTAGAATGAGGTGAATAACATCAACTTACTTCCTAGTTTTTATTTTAAAAATGCAATCGCTGAGAGATCTTATCCACATCAACAGATATATGTGAAAGTTGGAAGATAGATAGGCAGATAGGTAGATGATCGATTGATTGAACACAGTTCTTTTAACTCCTTATAAGTTATATGAAAGTTATATAAAAATTTCACAATAAAATATCATTAAAGTTCATTTTTAAAGATCTATTGATCACCTTGATGTGTCCTGTTAACATCGCTTTGACAAGGAAAAATAGGGAGTCATTTGATTTCCAAAGGATTTGCTATCTAAAGTTTATGATCACTCACTTTCCGAACAGCAGCACGACTATTTCAGTTATTTGCTGATTTGCCACCTGGAGGTTTTTCCCCTCTGGGAAATCCATGATTGTTAGGTAAAGGATGAGTGAGAGCTAGGTTTTCTTTTCAGAGTAGGATAAGAGCAATTAAGAAAGAGAATGTGGTAGAAAAAAAAAAGCCTATTAAGAATGCACTGAGGATTATGAGAAACTGAGAGGTTGAGGGTCTAAAAATTAATTTCCTTAAATTATAAATGTGCGTAGCTTGGAAAAATACTTTCTAATCAAAGCTCCAGCTTGACGACTACTGACTTATATTGTGTGACTTTGTCTTATTTACAAGGTGTCTTGTAATGTTTTCAAATTTTTACTGAGCATTGATCTCTTGCAAGGCACCAGTATAGCACTCTGGAGCACAGTTGTGAAAAAGAGCAAGCTATTAGGAGTATATGTACACAATGGTGGTGATGAAAGTTTATAAATAAGTAAATGACACACAAATTCATTAAGGAGAGCAAAGAAATATACCAAGTAATTTCATAGAGTTTAAGTGATAGAAAGAGCATAAAAGAGAGTGAAGACCAACCTCCTGGACAAGGACTGTTTCAGAGGAAATGATATTTGAGACAAAGAAAATGGCTAGACTGAGGCAGATTGATTGTCTAGGAAGGAGGTCTTTATGATGAAATAATGCCTCTGTGTTGCTATGTGGCCTCTTTGAGGAGGTGTCACACACACACACACACACACACACACACACACACACACACAAAGAAATCAGGTCGAGGTACACTGGGGAGAAGGTGACATGCTTGTCCCTTGACACTCCACTTCTCTGTCTGGGAAGATCTTTTGACCCAGGAAAACCATGATTGTCATCCTGATTGGAGGTCTAAGGTCTGTTGGAATACTAAGTCTCCATGACAGGATCCAGCAAAGGTACACAGCCGGCAAAGATTATTTCAGGTCAGTGGTCTGGTCTCTGTGACAGATAGATCTGCTTCTCTGAGGGTGTTCGCCCTACAAAAACCACTCCCACACGTATAGATAGACAAAGCATGGCTGTTATACACACAGCTAATATTTCTGGACAAAATGATGATCTGGAGAGTCATGCTGAGCTACCAAAGCTGGATGGTGTACTTTTAGTGGGAAGAACACTGAAGAAATCAGTAGAATTTGTGATACAGTTTTAAACTTAACATGATGTGCTCAAGTCAAGCTCTACCTAATGACATCAGTGTTTATGCTGAATGAGGTGATTTCTAACCATATTTCTTGTTGAAGCCTTAAACAAAATTCGATCTCATGATACAAATAGGGATTTAAAATAAAAGATGGGGAATGGGAAGGATTTAACTTGTCTGGAACTTTGTATGTGCCTTCATAAGTTATTTAATATATGATATTATGTAATAGCAGTGGCTCAGGCATTACTAAAGTCAAGAGCCTTGTCTCAACCCCAAAAGCAGCCCCAAACTGTGCCCTTTGGGGTATTTTTACATAGTAAAATACACACACAAATGTTCACTGAAGAGTAAGTATTAGATCATCTATTTTAATGCATCAGACAGATAAAGAAATTAAGACAAAGAAAAGTCCTTATTGTTTATACACTTCTAAATATCTCTAATCATCAGGTAAGGTTCTTGGCTATTGCTGTCTAGTAATAGCATATCCAGTTCCTTATCATACATTACTCAACAGAATTGCCCCCAGTATAACAGGATTGGTAGAAATGGCTCCTTGGATAGTTTTCCCAGCTGTTATCTCTAGTGGTCCACACCTGGAGGGAATATCAGTTAGCTGTGCCATCATTGCTACTGAGGGAATCTGGCTGCTGAAAATATATTGTTAAAGCAGTAAAACTCTCAGTTGTCTCTGTCTCAGGTGTGTGTCCTACTGTTACCTGATCACTGAGTCCAGGTATGGTGTATTTAGGGGGAATAAAATGAGCATTTTCATCATCAAATATACGAGGTGGTGGCTTTGGAGTGTAGCTATGTGAAGTGATGGGAATGCAGCATGTTTGTTTGTTCCAACAAAGAAGCTTGTATTTTTCAGTATATAGGCATCGTCTTCTGCAGTGTCCAATGTTATTCTTCCAACATCTGTGGCCACTCCAGTTCGCTGCAGGGAATAAACAGCAGCTTGTTTTACTCTAGTAGCAGCATAATAAACATTAATTCAAAAACGTGACAGCTACTACTGCCATTAGAGCGATATAATACTACAAACCAGTGAGAGACAAAAAGAAAACTGAAAGTGTCTATTACTAATTGTGACATGTGCCATCAAGGAAGAAGGAAAGCAGAGGAAGAAGAAAAAGAGAGAGAGGGTAGACATACTTAGAAATTATATTTTAGCCAAGGAAAGCAGGAAGGAAGGATCCAGCCAAGGTGCACAGCAGGCAAAGATTATTTCAGGAAAGGACCCCCAAATTTTCAGTCCCACTGTTCAGAAACAGCATAATGTGTTTAAGCTATTTGAACAAGGAGATATGCTGCATTACCATCACTACACTCCAAAGCCACCACCTCGTATATTTGATGGACATGATGAAAATGGTCATTTTATTCCCCCAAAGCAAATCTTGGACAGAAGTTTTAGCTTAATAATTGAGTTGTGAGGCATTCTCTACCTACCAAAATCTTTTGGCAACTCAGAAGTATCAGTGCGAGAAAAAGTATAGAAATAAAGAAGTTCTTGGAAGACAATATGAGGTCAAGGGAGGATTTTTCTGGCTTGCATGATAAATATCAGAATCTGTTTGCAAACAATAAAGAAGAATCACTAGAAAGGAAGAGGTTAATGTAAATAAGAGAGATCAGATAAGGAACATATTCTTTGACAGGGTGACAACGATTATCATTAGACAGGGCAGACTGACTGAGATGAAGAAGACACAGCTACAGCTACGTCATGGGGAAAGAGGAGTCCAAAGGAATCCCCGTATGAGTGTTGGCAGTGGAAAAAGAGGAAAGTTCTATTTGAACTTTTTAAATCGATGAAGTGTGAGGTAAAGTCATAAACTGGGAGGGAAAGGAGAGAAGATCAGGAGGAGAATTAAAGAGAAAGGGTAATTCAAAATAGTGTTCTAGGAAACAGGAAAAATGAGCTCTTGAGAGAGAAAGAGCAGGGTTTCTAACCAGTGTGATAATCCATTTGCAGGGTGAAGATATGACTAAATTGAAATTAGTCAGCTCTATTGTATGACTATCGAGAAAACTAGATGACTGTTTTACTCAACAAATTGTCCCTGAAGTACCAAGGTAAGTGTATCCTAGGCAGAGGAGGCTGCTAGAGCTAAGGTTCTATATTGGAGGAAACCTTGAATATATGAGAAAAGGCACAAAATTCTCAACCCAACCTTTTAAAAATTTAATTTGATAATGAATGAAAACACCTTTCATAGTATGACATAGGAAGCTCACAATAACTTGGCTCCTATTGTTTCACCTTACGCATGTGGACTTTATCCCACTTCTCCAGTGATTCATTATCATTAGTGGCTCAGCTTCACTCTGTTCAGTCAAGTTTTCTATACGTTTTAAGTATAGACCTTATGCTTCTTTCATCCAAGATAAACTCAAACTTATTGCTTTTTCATTCCTCACTTCTTATTTTAAATTGATTTCATTGAAAGGATACTGCATTATGATCTTAAATAGGTTTAAGGTAAACATCATAGGAAATCAATAACTGTATATAATATAGTAAGTTTGCTACCAGTTTTGTTTTCTCTTCACTATGCAATTAATCTCCTTTATTCCATTTGCCCTCACACTCTTACCCCTTTTCTTCCTGCAACCTCTGATTTGCTTTTTTTTTGACTAAAAGTCAATTGTTTTTAGTTCATTTTTAAGATCTACTTTAGTTTAATTTAGTTTTTCTTTTGTTTAATATCTTTTATACACCACATATGTGTGATGTCATATGATGTTTGTCTTTCTCCTGACTTCTCTTGCTAAGCATCATTCCCTCTATATTCACCCTTGTTGCTACAAATGGCAGGATATTACACTTTTCCTAGCTGTGTAGTTTTGCATTGTGTATGTTTACTGCATCTTCCTTACTCACTCATCTGTCAATGGACATTTGGGCTATTTCCAGCTTTTAACTATTGTAATAATACTGCAGTGACTGTGGGGGTGCATAATATCTGTGAATAAGTGCTGTTGTGTTTTTAGGGTAAATACCCAGTACAGGAATAACTGGATCATATAGGATTTACATTCTCAGTTTTTTGAGAAATCTCTATACTGTTTGGCGTAATGGTTGTACCATCTTACAATCCCACCAACAGTGTATAGCAGTTTCCTTTTCTCCACATCCTCTATAGCATTCGTTGTTTCCATCCTTCCAGAAAATTCCATTCTCACTGGAATGGTTATCTCATTGTTGTTTTGATTTGCCTTTACCTAATGATCGGAGAGGTGGAACATATCATGTACCTGTTGGTCATGAGTATGTCATATTTAGAGAAGCATTTATTAAAATCAGCTGCCCAATTTAACTGGATTGTTTCTGGTTGAGTTTAATGAATTATTTATATATTCTTGATATAGGATATCTTTTTGTTTTGATGAGTTGCTTTCACTGTACAGAAGCTTTTGAGTTTGATCTACTCCCATGTGTTTATTTTGGACTTTATTCCCCTTCCTATTGGAATTGAGTTACCAAAGATATCTCTAAGGTTGGTGACTTGTAGTGTTTTGCTTTTATTTCTTCGATGTATTTTGTGGTTGTCAGCCTTACATCTAGTCTCCAATTCACTTTGAATTAATTTTTTTGTATAGGGTTAGGTAATGATCTAGCTTTAACTTGTTGCACATAACTTTACAGGTTTACCAACACCACTTGCTGGAGACGGTCCTTGCTTCATTACAAGCCTTTGGGTCCCTCATTAAAGATTAATTACCCACATATATAGGGTTAATTTCCAGGCTCTCAATTCTGTTCCACTGACCTGTATGTCTGTTTTTATTCGAATAACATGCTCATTATTGTTTTGCAGTAGAATTTTAAATTTTTGTTTTTTCCCCTCAGGGTTGTTTTTGCTATCTGGGTCTCTTTCTTTCTTTCTCTCTTTTTTTATTATTGTAGTAACTTATTCTGTACATTAAAAGAAACTCCTATTTATACAGGTTCCACATTACTTATACATATGGAACATAACCTTCCCTCTGCCAAATCACCAACTGTTCGTCACCACTGTCCAGTGGGCTCAGCCACCACTTGCCTGCCCCTGTCTGTGTACCTATGGGTAACCTCAGGTTTGTTGCAAGTGTCCAAGGGTTGATTTTGTTCCATCTGTTCCTTTTTTTGTCTAATCATGTTCCACCTTTGAATGAGGTTATTTGGTTTCTGTATTTCCTCTTTTGACTTACTTCATTTAGCATAATCCTCTCTAGATCCATCCATGCTGATTCAAATGACAGGATTTCATCTCTGCTAAGCGTTGTTTAGTATTCCATTGAATATGTGTACCACATCTTTATTCATTCATCTGACATTGGGCATTTAGGTAACTTCCTTGTGAATAGGACTGCAGTAAGCATGGGGGTGCATAAATCTCTGTGAATGAGTGTCTTTGTAACTTTTGGATAAATACTCAGAAGTGAGATGACCAGATCATATGGGAGTTCCATCTTCAACTTTTTGAGGAATCTCCACACTATTTTCCATAGGGGTCACCAATTTGCACTCCCACCAACAGTGTAAAAGTTGTTCCATTTCCTCCACATCCTTGTCATTATTTGTTGTTTCCAGACTTTTGGATAATATCCAATCTTGGAGGTATAATGTGATAGCTAATTGTTTTGATTTGCATTTCCCTAATGACCAGCAAGTAGGAACATCTTTTCACGTGCCTGTTTGCCATCTGTATATGCTCTTCAAAAAATGTCTTTCCAATTTCCCTTTGTATTTTTGATTGGATTTCCTATTTTTCTATCATTGAGTTTTATGAGTTCTTTGTATATTTTAGATATTAAGTCTATGTCAGAAATATGAAATGTGAATATCTTCTCTCTGTTAGTAGGTTGCCTTGGTTTTGGTGATGTTTTCTTTCACTGTGAAGAAGCCTTTTAATTTAATGTAGTCCCAGTTTTTATTTTTATTTTTGTTTCCCTTGATGCTGGAGTTGAGACCCCAAAGGCCTCTCTAAGGCTAATATCATGGAATGTCTTTCCTACATTGTCTTCCAAGAATTTTGTGGTTTCTGGTCTAATGTTCAAGTCTCTAGTTCATTTTGAGTTCATTTTTGTGAATGGTGTTAGAGAGTGGTCTAGCTTCATTCTTTTGCATTGGCTGCCCAGCTACCCCAACACAATTTATTGAAGAAATCTCCTTTCTTCTTTGTATGCTTTTGGTTCCTTTATCATATATTAACTGACAGTAAGTGCTTGGGTCAGTTTCTGGTAATTCAGTTCTATTCCACTGGTCTGTGCCTCTGTTATTATTCCTGTACCATACTGTTTTGATCACTATCACTTTGTAGTATAGCTCAATATCTGGGAGTACAATCTCTCCAGATTCATTCTCTGATAATTGCTTTGGCTATTCAAGGTCTTTTGTTATCCCATACAAATTTTATTTTGTTATAATTTAATCAGAATTATATTAAATCCGTATATTGCTTTAGGAACATGATCATTTTTTATGTTTATTCTTCCCAACCATGAGAAGGAGATGTATTTCCATATCTTTGTAGCCTTCTCTCTTTCTTGTAAGGAGGACTCACAGTTTTCATTGTACAGGTCTTTCCTTTGTTAAGTATATTCCAAGGTATTTTATCATTTTTACTTTTATTTTATATGGTGTGGTTTTCTTGATTTCTTTTTCTTCCAGCATGCTGTATATAAGAATGTGACAGAGTTTTGTGCATTGATTTTGTTTCCTCCCACTTTTCTTTCTTAGTTGATTAGTTCTAGTAGTTTGTTGACAGAGTTTTAGGGTTTTTAACATATATAATCATGTCATCTGCAAATAATGAGAGGTTTACTTCCTCCATTCCAGTTCAGATTCCTTTTTTTTCTTTTTCTTGCCTAAGGTCTTGGCTAAGACCTCCAGTATGATGTTAAATAGCAGTGGTGAGAATAGACAGCCTTGCCTTGTTTCTGACCTTAGAGAAAATACTTTCATTTTTCGTCATTGAGTAGGATGTTGGCTGTGAGGTTTTCAAATATGGCACCTGCTAAACGGATATACATACCTTCTATTCCAATTTTACTCAGGTTTTATCATAAACGGGTGTTGAATCTTTTCAAAAGCTTTCTCTACATCTATTGATATGATCATGTGGTTTTTATTCTTGCTCTTGTTGATATGGTGCATTGCATTAATAGATTTATGTATGCAGAGCCATCCTTGTAGCCCCAGGATGAATTCACTTGGATCGATGGATGATCCTTTTGACACATTGTTGGATTCAGTTTGCTAGTATTTTGTTGAGAATTTTTGCATCTATGTTCATTAGAGATATTGGTCTGTAATTTTCTTTCCTGGTGATGTCTCCATCAGCTTTTGGTATCAGTGTGAATTAGCCTCATAGAAAGTATTTGGGAGTATTCCCTGTTCTTTAATATTTGAGAAAAATTTGAGAAAAATAGACATTAATTCTTCTCTCAAGGTTTGGCAAAGCTCACTAGAAAAGTCATCTGGTCCTGTGCTTTAATTTTTAGGGAGACTTTTGATTACCTTTTCAATCTATTTGCTTGTTCTCTTCAGATTTTCCAATTCTTCCCAGTTCAGTCTTGGTAGACTGTATTTTTCAAGAAATCTGTCCAGGTCCTCAAGGTTGTCAACTTCGTTGTCATGCAGCCTGTTCATAGCAGTCCCTTTTGATGTTCTGAATTTCTGTGGTATCCATTGTAACTTCTACCCTTTAATTTATGATTCTAGTTATGAGAGTTTTCTCTCTTTTCTTTGTAAGTCAAGCCAGTGGCTTGTCAATTCTATTTATTTTTTTTTAAAGAAACAGCTTTTGGTTTCATTGATCTTCTGGATTATCTTTTTGTTTTCTATTTAATTTATCTGCTCAATTTTGATTATTTCCTTTTTTCTACTAATTTTTGACGTTAGATGTTCTTTCTCTAGTTGTTTTAAATATAGGGTTAGATTGTTTATTCCTGATTTTTCTTGTTTCTCGAGGTAGACCTGTATGGAAATGAACTTTCCTCTTAATACTGCTTTTGTTGCATCCCACAGGTGCTGGTAACTCGTGTCTTCATTCTCATTTGTCTCTAAGTAGTTTTTAAGTTCCTCTTTGATTTACTCTTTTACCCAAGAGTCATTCAGAAGCATATTGTTTAGTCTCCAGTTAATTTTGGGCTTTCCAATTTTCTTTTTGTGGTTGATTTCTAGTTTTTAACCATTGTGGTCAGGGAACATGCTTGGTATGATTTCAATCTTTGTAAATTTGTTGAGAAATGCTTTGTGTCTCAACATAGGATTTATCCTTGAGAATTTTCCATGAACACTTGAGAAGAAAGTGAAATCTCTAGTCATTGGATGAAGTGTTGGGTATATGTCTATTAGACCTAACTGTTCCAAATGAACATTTAAAACTGCTGTTTCCCTGTTAATTCTCAGCCTACTTGATCTGTTCATTGTCGTAAGTGGGATGTTGAACTCTCCTACTATGGTTGTGTTGCTGTTGATGTCTCTTGTCAGTTCTGATAATACTCGATATATTTTGATGCTCCTTCATTTGATGCATATATATTTATAAGAATTAAGTCTTCTTTCTAGATTGGCTCCTCAATAATTATATAATGTCTATCTCTGTCTTTTGTTGTACTTTTTAGTTGGAAGTCTGCTTTATCAGATATAACTATGTCCGTTCTTGCTTTTTTGTGGTTGCCATTTGACTATAGGATTGTCCTCTAACTATTGACTTTGAGCCTTTGTTTATGTTTTGAAAGAAAATGAGTTTCCTGAATGCAGTAGAAGGTTGGACTATGCTTTTTAATCCATCAGCTACTCTGTGTCTTTTGACTGGTGAGTTCAGTCCATTAATGTTTAAGGTGATCATTGATATGTAGCTACTTAGTGTCATTTTATAATTTTTCTTCTCTGTGTTGGTCCCAACTGTGTTTTTGTTATTTGTTTTCTCTCCATAGATGGGTTGGGTGTGATTGTGTGTTGAGTGGTTTCCCTTTTTGTTTTCTTCTTTGCTTTTTCCCTGGAGATGTATTTTGAGGTTACCTTGAAGTTATCATTAAGAATTATATGTTTATTTCCTATTTTTATTTAAAACAGATTAGTCTTCCACTCTTTTTTCTTCTCTTCTACTCCTCCCCACTTTTTAAATTTGCTATCTTATGGTTTTTAAGTGGAGTTTATTTATACTTTATAGAGCATTCTTTCATATTTCTTGTAGAGCTGGTTTTATGGTGATAAATTCCTTTAACTTGCTCATTGAAAAGCTTTTCATCATTCCTTCCATTCTGAATAAGAATCCTGCAGGGTATAGTATCCTAGGTTGATAATCCTTTTCTTTCAGTCGTTTAATATATCATGCCATTCCTTCCTGGTCTGTAGAGTTTCAGTTGAGAAATCTGCTGACAAGCTTATGGGGACTCCTTTGTATATGATTCATTTTTCTCTGTATCCTTTTAAGATTTTTCTTTATATTGTATTTTTGACATTTTAATTACAATGTGTCTAGGTGTAGGTCTGCTTGGGTTTCTTTTATTAGGGACTCTTTGAGCTTCCTGGGTTTGAGGATTGCTTTATCTTTAGGGAATTTCTCAGCTATTATTTCTTCAAATACAGTTTCCACCCCTTTTTCTCTCTCTTTTTCTAGGACCCCTATAATGTGAAAGTTGTTCTTTTGATGGTATCCAGAGGTCTCAAATACATAAGTCTTCATCTTTGCATTCTTTTATCTCTTTTCTGTTTTGCTTGAGTTCATTCCTCTGCCCTATCTTCCAGTTCACCAATTCTGTTGGAGGCTTCATCCATCCTATTCTTGAGTCATTCTGTTTAATTATTTAGGTCAGCTATTGTGTTCTTTATTTCTTTGACATCTGTTTTAAGCTGTTTCATTTCTTCTCTCTCATGTCATTCTATTTTTTTCCTCTGTTGTTTTCCTGATTTTCATGAGTGTGTTTATCACTGTTGCCCTAAATTTATCCACAGGCAGCTTGCAGATGTCTGCTGTATTCAAATTTTCATGTCTATTTATTTTTGTCTTTGCTGTGTTTGACATTCCGTTTATGTTTCTGTGGATTAGTTTTCCTGCACTGATGGCCTCGTAGAGGGTATTGACTTGCACTGAGTAATCCTGGATCTTAGTTTGGACACTTGGATTTCTTGAATTTTGTGGTGTCACCCCTTATTGAATTTGTGGAAGGTCTTAAGTGGGCCCTCTGTTACTGCCCAAAAATCTGCCTATGAGGTGGAGTTTGTGTGGGGAATGCCTCTAGAGACATTTTCCAGTGTCCCAGCTCCCAGCCACAATGACCACCTTGCTGATGTCCCACAATTGGCAATCAGGCTGCAGTTTCACCCACACCCTCAAGGTGGTGCTAGTGGGTAGTAGTGATAATTTCTCCTTCTGGGAGACTCTTCTTCCTTTAACCTTGTGGGCAGGATTTCCAGTGGACAGGTCCTGTGGCACTGAGGCAATATAGTGGGAGGGTAATGAGGGGTGGTCAATCCCTCTAGCTGCCTTTCTGTTATGGCAGTGCCTAGTATAATTTTTTCACTGGGCTTCCTGTTCAAACCACCAGGGCACTGGTGCCTCTTTATCCCTGTGCCGAGATCCTCTCCCCCAGTCTCTGTGTCCTGATTCTGCTGGGTGTGTTCTCTGCTGCTTTTGCAATTCTTAGGTGGGCTTGTTTTTCCCACATTCCCACCCTCTCCACTATGGCCAGAATTCAGAGTCTGAGTCTGCAATGTAGCTCTGAAACTAGACATTTTTGTATAACCTTTGTTGTTATGATTGCTACTGTTTCTCTACAGCTGCTCTGCTTGTCTTTGCCTGAGTTTGCTTCTGGAAAATAGGTGAATTTCTAGTTGCTCTGTGGGGAGGACATGAGTCTCAATCGTACCAGTTTGCCATCTTAGCTGGAAGTCTGCCATAGTTTTTGAGATTTCCAGTTACATTGAACCTTCTTTCTCTCTGTGGGATGGATCCTTCTTGCTGAACTGCCTAGCTTTTTCATTCCTCTTCAACAGGTGGCACTCAAGTTTTTACATTTTTTTTCCTTACAGGCTTCCATATTCTGATTCTTTTGCTTTTGGGGGGCATGGGATATGGCTGCTGGTTGGGGGAGCAATGCAGGCCAGGGGGGAGGGTAGCTGTGTGGTCAGGCGGGCCTGTGGGAGCCTGGCTCTACCAGCATCAGCTAGGCCAGCTCTCTTCCCTGGTTCTCTATAACTACATCTAGAGGTATACAGACTGCAGTATTGAGGTTTCTCTCCACTAAAGTGGAATCCCAAGGGGTGAGGGAGGAGGAAGAAGAGTGCCATTCTCCCCTGTCCTCTTTATTGTGCTTCCAGCCCATGTGGGGGCTGAGATTTCAAATCGGGGCTGAGATTTCAAATCAAGACCCTCTCTTTGCACTTGCCTCTAGCCTAACATATGAATCACCAGCATTCTTCTCACTCCCTGTTACCCATCAGAGGATACACTGACTGCATCTGTCTCCATGAGTCCAAAGCTGTTTCCATGCCTCCAAAGCAGATCCCTCCATCAGTCACATCTCCCACTGCTCCCCACTCCACTTCTGTTGCAAACATCTCTGTGCCGCCACCTTAACCCACATTCCTCTCAGTACCCACCTCACATATCACAGGCATCCTCAGACCCTTCCACATGTTTCTATGTGCAGTCACCACTGTTTCCAAGCTCCTGGGGGTACTGATGATCTTCCTGCCAGTATCTTTGCTGGAAAAAATCTGGCTCTGTCTCCTGGACACAAATCAGGGAACAACCTCCTCTGACATAATTTTCCTCCTTATATTCACTCCTTTCTTCTACATATTATTTTTCCAGGTTTCTTTTCCTCCAGGGTATCTATACTCAAAACCTGAGGTCTTTAAAGCTCTCTTCTTTACTTTCCAATCTCTTTAAATCATCTTGTTCTCTCAGTTCTTCAGAACTATTTCTCCCCTCATTGCTCATTACTCCTTTTAAATGATTCCCTCCAGAGTTAAAATCTGAGATGTAGTCATTCACTGATCAAAGTTTTGAGCCCTTTACTATGGTACATACTCTATTTTAGGTCTGTGAGGCACATTTGATAACTAATCGGACAAAATCACTTGTAGTTTACTTACTAACAAGGGGAGGCAAACAATTAAAAATGCAAAAAAATTAAAGTAACACTTTCCTGAATGCTTAAAATATGTCATATATTATCTGATTTTAAAAAGTCCAGGTACTCATGGCCCTGAGGGGTTCTGCCATATATGTGAGCACCATGCACCCATTCTCTCTATATATAAAAAAGTAAATTACCCCATGAGTGAATAGGTGATAAGTGATTTATAAAAATGAGAGAATTGATATAAGCAGTACCTATTTGGAGTATCATGGGGACAGATTTCAGTTTCTTAAGCAACAGTTAACATAGGTCTCAAGAGAAGATGATAGTTCAACAGAAATTTGGAGGTGAAGAATTAGCCACTCCAGTATCGGGGGCAAGTGTGCTGTAAGACAGCATACAAAGAGGATGCCGTGGCATGTTTGATGAAGAGCATCGAGGCCTCCATTTCTCAAGTGAAATGAGCAAGTACTAGGATAATAGGGGCCCTGCTCATTATTCTGGATCCATTATGAGCTTGTCCAGAAGAGGTACATATATGACTTCCAATGTCAGCAAGTCATGCTCTATGCTATCTTGATAGTATAATTCAGGGGGACAAAGTAAGACAGAGACCTGTAAGACAGCAGTTCCAGATAAGAGAGCATAGTTACCTGAATCAGAGTGGTAGCAGTGGGGCTGATGAAAGTGGCTGGTTCTGGACATAATTTGTAAGTAGATACAGTATATTTCCTAATGGTTATAGACATCCCAGTTAAGTATATAAAAGATAATCCCAAGAATATGGCTTTAACAATACAAAGGTGGCAATTGGAAATAATTCACAATTCAATATTTTTTCTAGAGTGACAACAGTCAATTTTTTTCAAAGCTTCTCAGTCTAGATTATTATATTGTTAGATCTTGATCCTTCATCAATATACCAAAAATAATATCACCTTCAAATTTGAATAATGGATTATTATTTTTAGGTGCACAGATCATCTAGCTAAAACATTACCACTTGTGTGAATTCCCTCTAAAACATAATGGCTATCATTTGTACTTGTTTCACTGTCTTAACTTATCTACATGTCTACCTCAAAATTATGCTGTCCCTTTCTCATGATAGCTCTGCAGAATCTGCAGTGTGGTAAACTTGCTTACTATATCTCAGGACCTAAAATGAGGGTCTATTCTTGAAGGTACTTTCAGAACAAAAGAGAATTCAAGATGTTAATAAGAGTTCAACTAATAGGATACAACAGTGAAGTAGGTACAATACTGAAATAGTTAAAATACACATAAAGTGAGGTTAAACTAATGCTGGTTAGTTATACAGAGAGACAGAAAGGGATGCTCAGAAGATTGAGAAAATTCTTGCCTTTCGAGAATTTTCTCAGGAGACACTCTAGCTTGAATAGGGGACTCTAACAGATTTGTAGAGTAGGGACATTCAAGTAACCTTATCAGAAACATTTGTGTTGCTCTTTATTAGCCTAGGGTTTCCCCATGAACTTCTTTACCCTTTAAGACATGTGGGAACTCAAGGTTAAGAACTCATCCTAGGTCCACAGTTCCTACATTCCATTGTAGGTTTCCATTACCTTTCGTGATCAGAGTTAGCAATCCGCATATAATGAAAGTCTTCATCAGGTGAGCCATGGTTGCTGAGAGAGAAGAAGCTCTGTTACCTGAGGAATCCTAAAAAGTTTTCATAGCTAAGAACAAGTGGTCATCTTAACTGGTCTACCATGGGTGATGAACCAGAGAGGCAGGAGAATGCTATGCCACCCAGAACACAAGATCATTAACTTGCATCCTTGAGAGGGCATGACAAAATAATGTTCTGTTCTAGAAACTATTGGAGGAAACTGAGGCTTTATAAAATGAGTTACAATCCTAAGTACAGGGTCTGATGGAAAGACAACTCTCAAAAGGAAGTCCTCTTTAAGCAAAGATAAAGCCAACTCTATATGCAGTATCATGTATATGCCCAATAATAGCAGAATGCTATGTAATGTTCCTGTTTGTTTTAGATGTATAGTTTGCAATATCCAGAAGAGTACCTCCTTTCTATCTGAGTGATTAATCCAGTACTGATCTCCATGAAACAAGGAAGCCCCTTAAAAATGATTGCATTGATGAGATCCCTTTGACAATGAGAGAGAAAATATTTGGAATGGGAAGTAAGGTGTGTATTAAAAATAGAAAAAAATCATTAATACTTTTCTGTACTCTTTTCTACTTTCCCATCAATTCTTGAAACCTATTCAGGAAATAAAAAATAAATAAAATACTAGGAAATAAAAACCATTTTAAAAGTAACAGAACGTGTAAGATCCAGTGTAGATTTCAGACACTCTGCCAATACAGGAGAAATTAGTGAAACTGCCCAGCTACAAGGATACTGATCCTTGCATCCTCTGGAGGAGTTTGCTGAGCTATATACTTTGTAGATGTATCTAACATCATTGAATACCTAGGAAAGGAAGAAAATGTTAACAAAATGGTAGAGCAATGTGTCTTGACTGAAAAAAGTTAAAACTACATCCCTCATACATGTAAAGTGTGTGTGCATATGTGCGCGCATGTGTGTGTATGTTTAGATATAAGGAAGATATAAGATTCCATCTGTTGGAAATATAGCTACATAGTTGAAGTTGGATAAGTGGGTTGAAGAAGTTGGATTCTAAACACAGAATGCTCTCACATAGCCTATACAAATATAACACATTTGTGATGATACGTAATAGGAAAAACTAGGAATTTGATTAAGAACCATGGGAATAAAGGTGACTATTGTTAGAGATACAAGCTGGACTGCAGTTAGTGATGTCAATTTATTATGATAGAAAAGGGTGTTAGGTAAATGTGTAACAGCATGTTGGTGCTCATGAATTACCAAAACATTACCACTACAGCACTGGGTATGACTCATCCTGAGAACAGTTTTCACTGATATAACCAGAGAGCCTTCCATAGACTAAATCAGGGAAGGCAGAGACGAGCTACCTGTGCTCTGGTCATGTTAGTGCACATATTTTCTGTCCTGCTAATGCTGGGTTTGTTGAAACTGGGCTAAATGGGTTGACGCAGAGGGACAGAAGGATGAGGGGAGAGAGACTGGGTGAGCTTATGTAGAATTTGTCAAATTCTCTGTCACTAAGTAAATACTTCTTAATGATTCTTAGCAATGTCTGAAAAATCAGTGGAATTGACTGAGTACTTGAAAACATCAGTGGAAATAGAGGTTCATGCTCAAGAATGTTGGATTCATTCATAAAACAGATTCTGTGGCTCTACAGACTTCATTGTTTTTAACTATCAGTGCATTTCTCTGCATGTAAAATTAAAAAATTGCTGTGTTGCAATATAACATTACCACTTTTTCTCACTAACCCAAATAATCCATATTGTGACTTTGAGAACTCTGATGATAGCAGAGGCAAAGGCTAAATGTGAAGTGAAACTTTGCTTTTGTAGAGTTACATATGTGCATTGATATAGCTTATTCTTAGAAAATATGTCCTGGAGAATCTTCAGAAATGTATGAATATCAAATACACAGCACACATGGTGACTGTTCCCATTTCTCTGCCAAGGCAGGCATTTCTGTTTAACCCTAGAAGTTCTTATTGAGCTCTGGCATGATTTCAGCATCTTTCTGAGAGATTTGGCCTCTTTATCAATGACCTAAACCTCACCTCCACCCTACAGAGGAGGTAACAGCCTCAGTATGATTCTCTGATGTAATCCAGGGCCATGGCCAGAGAGACAGTGCAGTCTCGACCCCTGATTTGACAAATGAGCACCTTAAGGCTTCCATAAATGAATGCTTCCTTTTCCTATCTTGTGATATTACACACCTTCCTACAGTACCACTTTATGTAATTCAACACCAAAACTTTCCAGAACACATGATACAACTGGAACTATCACTGTCCTTGTTGATCATGACTTAGAAGATTTATGTAATACTTAAATAGGACATTAAAAGGCTTTACAGTTAGAGCTAAGAGTTTTGAGCCTTTGCTATGTGATAAATACATGCTAAACCATCCATTGTTTCCACCTTAGATAATCCTTTTCAGTGAGCCCACAATATAAAATCTGAAAAATAAAGTCACTGAAGCAAAGAGAACTTAACTCGCTGATTCTATTCACAGAGCTGCTAAACAGTAAAGCAAGAATGTGCACCAGTGTGATAGGGTCACAGGCAACGTTGTCACCGCACAACCACGGAGTCATGCAGTGTTATATATAATCATGGAGCAGACTGAGCGAGAAAATATCTTTGAGGGTATAATACTAAAGAAAAAGTCCTCATCTATAAAATACTTGGACATGTATTTTTCCTTGACTGTATCTGAAATCTTTTATCACTGGTGGTCATGATGCTAACAAAAAACCCAGTCGAGTTCTGATTTTTTTGTGAGCTGGAGTAACTTCTCTGTGCCATGTCTAATTGCCATGGCTTTGAGAAACTCACAGGTCCAAAGCTAGAGGGATGGGTTAGGGCCAGAAGTACCTTCCAGACATAACAGGTAAAGGTACAACAGCTGAGAACATAAACCGCACTTAGGTTTGGAAAACCTGTGTAGCATTGACGATCCTCCCCTTATGTTGTGAATTCTAGGGGGGAAGGCTTGTGTGGGTGTGTGCATGTGTGCACATATGTAATTGATGAGAGATATTACTTGAAAGCAAATCAGAACCACTGTATCAGTGATTTTTTTCCATGTAACAAGCCATAGACAAAACTCAATGTTGTATTACAATAAACAAGTGTTTCTAATGTACTATCAGATTGTCTGTCACAGAATGTTTCATCTGAGCCTGTATTCAGGTGACTGCTAGCTAGTTAGAACACTCACACATTGTTGGGTTGTTCTTTAGATTTAGTTTGGTTTGTCTGTTCACTCATCTCTCATCCTTCTCATCAAAGTAGACTAGTCTAGGCCTGTCTTCCTCAGGCAACAGTAGAAGCAAAGAGCAGTGGGGATTGCTGAAAAAATATCCAATTCCAGATTCTTCATGGAAATGGGACAGCTGCATTTCTAACATTCCAGCTGCTGCTGTGGGTCAGGTTTCTAACTAGCTTGCATCTGGGAGATGACAGACCAAGTAATACCAATCCTCTGGGGGTACAAGCATGTGAAAAAATTTCCTGTGATTCCTCCCCTCTCCTCTGGTTAGTCCAGAGATGAAACCCAGCTTCCAGCCTCTCTCCAGAAAAAGTCAGACCCATCTAATACCCTTAGTCTTATGATTGCTGCTTGTGGATCTGGTGTCTAACTTGCCTACCTCTGAGAGCTGACAGAACCCAATAATCACTGACCCCTCAGGACTGAAAGACTGGACTGAAAGAGGTGGTTTAAACAGGCACAAAACTTCAGTGTAAAGTGCACAGGAAATAAAGCCCAGTTCACAGACTATGAAAGGGAGAAGACTGCACATCTAATGACCTTACTCAATCACTGCTGTCCAATTCTCTGGGCTCTAATTTCCTGTCTTTAATAGTTGATGGGGTCCTCTAGAGGAGGCATGTAGGAAATTCCCTCAGCTCCGTTCCCAGCTAACTCCAGCATTAAAAAGTTAGTCTCCAGATTTTCCCTAGAAGAAACTGGACTACACACACATCAAGTTCCCTTGCTTTCCAAGCCACTTCTTGAGGGCCTGCTTTTTAATTCACCTGAGATTTGATGGGGATCAACATTCACTAATCCCACAGAGGACACATAGAACACATTGCTAGTTTTTAATGTCCTGTGGGCTCTCCCATGTCTTCTAGTCCTAGCTTTTTTCAGTAGTAAAGCCCAGTTCCCAGCATCTCCTTAGAATGGGTCAGAGAGCACATTTAGCACAATTAGTGCCTCAACTTTTCCAATGGCTGCCTGAGTGTCTAAATTCCAACTGCCTTTAGAATCTGATGGGCCAGGCAATCACAAGCTTCTCGGGACTCTTAAAAGGCAGGAGAGCACCTCCTGTAGCCCCCTACTCAGGTCACTCCAGAGATCAAATCAAGCCTCTAATGCACCTCCCACTGAGAGCTGACAGGGTCCTGTATTCACTAGCGTTTTGGGAGACAGAAAGCAAAGAAACGCTTTGAGAGCCTGTGGTCTGAGCAAGAGCACAGGCGTCTGTCACACATTTCATCTTCCCAGTTTATTGCAAAGAGAATAGATCCTACTCAAGGGAATGGCTTCTATCTCACCAGACTTGGGGCAATGATGGGACTGCCACCCTATTCTCCTGGGTGCTACCAAGAACAAAGATGGTGGTGTGGATGAAGCACAAAGCTTTTAAAGGCATCCAGAATCTCTCTCTGGGTTGGTAATTGAGGTTCACCTACACCAGACAAGTCAGAACTCTATGAGGGAAGACTCTTATGTAATGCAAAATCCAACAGAGTCAAAAAAATAAAATAAAGCAAAACAAAACAAAAGCACCAGAGAAATACATTCCACACAGAAGACAAACTTCTACAGACAAATCCTAATGAAACATAGGTTAAGTGATTAACCCTACAGGGAATTAAAAATAATAGTCATAAAGATGCTCACTGAGATCAGGATAAAAATGTATGAACAAAGTGAAATTTTAAAAAGAGAATTTTTTTTTGAAATATTCTTTTGCCCTCTCTTCATTTTTCTTATTCTACCCATTATTCTTATATTATATTTCTTAATGGAATCAGATAGCTCTCAGTATATGATTATTTTTTAAATATCTTATTTTTATTATTTCTTCAACCTAAATCATTTTTAGATTTCTATCTTTATGCTCTCTAACATTTTTTTGATCCATTCTACTTCCAATGATTTTCTATAATACTCTTCACCTCATGTACTGAGTTCTTCACATACTGGATCTTTTATTGATTTCTTCTTTAGATCTCCAATATACCATCTTTGGTAAAGTAGACATTAACTCATTAATTTTATTCTTGAACTAATTGAATTGTTTTTTTTTTGATATTTGTTTTATCTTTTGAGTTTCTCCATGATATTATTCTGAATGCCCCATCCATTAGGTCATAATCTTCAGTGTTTTCATGTTTGTCGTCTCCTTGTAATGTCATATGTCCTTGATGTTTCAAACTGTTTCTGGAGAGATTCTTCTCTAAGCATTTGGCTTGTCTACCACCTTTAAAATTGGAGTATCATCATTTGCTTAAAATCGAGATCATCAGCTTAGTAATTAGCTGCTGATTCTTTTCTTTGCAGTAAGTGAAACAATGGCTTTGTTGTGGGGTCTCTGCTTGTTATTGTAGAGGCCACAGGCAACCTGGGAGGGCAGATGGGCTGCAGCTGTGTCAGTGAGGAGAGTGGGGCGTGGAGGGAAACAGCTACTGTTGTGGACATGTTCGGGGAGACCTGATTTCATCACGGCCTGGCTATATTCTCTCCTTGGGGTCCTGGACTTAAGACTCAGCTGTCCACCAGGTATTGGCTTCCTTCAAGGAACCTGTACAGTTCCTGAGGGAGTGAGAGGGGGAATTGCGGTGCTTTCTCAGTTGCATTCTTTGCTGGTGTTCTGGCTGGTGTGGACTATCTCAGCTCTGCTACTTCGGGTCAAGGGTGTAGGCCCCTGTACTGTGTCTTCTCTCCCCTCCCCAATATATATGAGTAATCTGGTAGCCCTGACTTTTCCACTCTCTTGCCCACACTGCGACTGCTATGAAACCCTATATACTTACCATTTGTCATATAGATGCATGGATTTATCCAGCATCCTGGGACAATGAACAGAAAAATAAGTTTTATGTTAGTCTCTTAGTTGTGAATTTAAGGTGATAAATAGTGGCAGTGTCCTATGCAATCATATTGCTAAAGTCATTCTTCTGTACAGTAATATCTATAGCTATTTTATTTATGGTAATCAACTATGAAAAACAATTCTAATGCCATAAACAGAAGAGTGAATAAAGAATTATGGTCAAATCATGCAATTGAATACCAATCAACAATGAAAGGGAAGCAGTTTGTAACAATATTAATGACTTGTAGACATTGTTTCGTGAGAGAAGAAAGCAATAATCCTCATATACTTCCATTTATATGGAATCCTTTAACAGGCAAAATTAAACTATGACAGAAATGATTTCTAGGTAACCATGGTTACCTCTGATGGGTTTATGAAGCACATTGACTTTTACTATCGAGGTGCATGAAGAAAATATCCTTCGGAATGTTAATGTTATATGATTAGTAGGATTCTTTTATCTTGATATAATATTATGATGTTTTCTTCTTTTACTATTAATGTTAGCTTCATAAAATATGTTTGGAAGGATTTTTTCCTCTCCAATTTTTTTGGAAGAGCTTGAGAAGGGTATACATTAGATATTTTTTGAAATTTTGATAGAATTCACTGGGTTTTTTTTTTTTTTGTTGATATTTTTTATTACAATTTCCTTACTTGTGATTCATCTGTACAGGTTTTCTATTTATTCCTGATTCAGTCTTGAATGGCTGTATAATTCTTAAATTTTATCCATTTCTTCTGTAAGTAATACAAAATTGGTGGTTATATACTCCTTTAACTTTTATTTGTCTGGGAAAGCTTTTATTTCTCCATTTTATTTGAATGATATTTTTTGGGCGATAGTATTCTTGGCTTATATTTTTACCTTTTAGTATTTTTAAAATGTCATTTCATTCTATCCTGGAATGTAGAGTTTCTGATAAGAGGTCTGATTATAACTGTTAAATTTATTGGCATATATATGTATATATATATGCATATAGACCCTTTGCATTTCTGTTGCCTATACTATAACTTCTCTTTTGTTTCTGATTTTATTTCTTAAAATCCTCTCTTTTTTCTTATTGAGCATAGCTAAAATTTGTTAATTTTGTTTATTTTTCAAAGAATCAGCTCTTGGTTTCATTATCCTTTTTTATTTCAATTTCATTTATTTCCACCTTTATTTTTATTATTTTCTTTTTGTTAATATATGAGGCCTAACTACTGTTATTTTAATCTTTTATTTTCTGTTTTTTTTTCTTCCTTGTGTTTCTAATTGCCTTTTCATTTGTGTGGCTTCCATGGTTTATTCAGTGTCTTCTTGTAATTGCTTCTGTTATGTCTCTGCTTCACATTTTTTTGTTTTGTGGTTACCATGAGGATTGTATAAAACTCTAAATATTTAAGTCTTTTTTTGTGCTTGTAGCTTCTTGTCATCATTTGCTTATATAGATTTCATCCTTTTCATCCTCCCCTTGAGTGCCTTTTTGTTGTCTCATTAATTCTTTTTCCTGCTGTGAGTCTGCTTTCAAATTGAAGTAGCTAATATCTTTAACTTCAATAAGGCTATTCTAGTTGAAGTTAGTGTTACTTTTTACTGTATGGATAAACAATTCTGAAACTACCTCTTAAACAAAGAGGAAATATATCTAACAACCAATTTTCTTATTGTAGGTGAAAGTGTATATACAAACATGGATGGGAGAAGTCTAGGGCGCATTACATGGTATTATATTGGAATTTCAGGTATAATATAAAAGTAAAGTTTTAAACATAATGATAAATATGTATATTTAGCCTACTTTAGCCCCTTTTACTCTACTTACGGAATTCCCATAGAATATTTATCAATGCACTTGCTATTCCTTTATCTCTTGACTTTTGCTCCTTCGTCCTTCATTATGTTCCTCTGGCACAGAAATTTTAAATGACTGTCTTCAAGTTCTCTGATTCTTTCTTTTGCCTTATCAAGTCAGATGTAGAATCCTCTAGTGAATTTTTCAGTACAATTATTGAATTTTTCTACTACAGCATTTCTGTTTGGTTCTTTAAGCATATTTTCTATCTTTTTGGAGTTATTATCCTTTTGTTCACTCATTGTTCCCAGATTTCATTTAGTTGTCATTGTATTCTCTTTTACTTCTTGATCATATCAAAGATCGATATTTCTTTCTCATTTTATAGACATGTAATTGATAAAAAATTAACACAGTATTTTAAGTATTTGTCAGGTTGGCTATAGATCTGCATTCCTTTAGGGTCAGATTTTGAGTTCTGTTTTGTTCTTTTGACTAAATAATGATTTCTTTTTGCTGTTTATGACTTAGTGATCTTTTGTTGAAATTTGGGCATTTGAAAAAATAACCACCTGTGCCAATCTTCATGGATAGCTTTAAGCAGAAAACTTTCACCAATCAAATTCAGCTAGTGGCTTTAGAATTTCTCATATCATTTCTAAGGATGTATTTTGGGGGGTTTCTATATGTTCTTTGTCTCACATTCCCTAAACACCTGGTTCCTTCGTCTGTTTAGAAGTCTGCAGTCTCTTGCGCCCCCTGGTAGTGGCCTGCAGAACTGCAATACAACATGACACGGTGCTTGTCTGTATCTTCAGCAGCTTCCAGACTATGCCAGACGATACAGAAACCAGCCCCCCAGGAAGTCACCAAGCAAGACGTAATACCTGCGTGCCTGTTTCACTCTCTTTTCCCATCCCGTGGTACATGAAGTGGGGAGTTTTCTCCAATGTGCTCCACTCTGGCTAAGTGGAGAGGCACATGACTGCACAAATCATTACACATTTCTTATCTGTTTCAGTGGAATCTGTTTTTTTTTTTTTAACATTGGCCTGGGTGTTGTAGCTTCTCACTTTGTCTCAAGAGTTCCCACATAGTTCATATATTACTGTTTTCTTGGTGTCTTTGTGGGTGAATTGATATCCTGGAGTTTACTAGTCTACCATCTTGCTTATGCCACCCTGGGATTCTTTTAATTTGATGAGTTTTTTTGTTTGCTATTTTCAGTTTTCTCTTTTCCTTAGTTTTCAGCTTCTTTATGTGTCTAGATGCGAGTTTCTTGTGTTTAGCCTAATCATAGTTTGTTGGATTTCTCATGTGTTTTCATTAATTTTGGAAATACTTATTCATTTCTTTGGGTACATTTTTCTGCACATTTCGCTTTTTTTTTTTTTTTGTGCTCTTTTTATGTATAAGTTATGTACTTAGTGGTGCTCCACAGTTCTCTGAGTTAAGCTTGTGCGTTAGTTCAGGTAGAATGACCCTTTACTATGTTGATTCTTCCAATCCATGACACTGGGTGTCCGTGCCACTTTGTCTTTTAAGTTTTTATTCTATCCATGTCTTATAGAATTTAGAAAAAAAGTCTTATAATGTTTTGCCATTTACACATAAGTATTTTTTAAAGAAATGTGTAGGCAGAAATCAAGGTAAGTAGGCAGGAAGGCAGGAAGAAAGAGGAGGAAGAAATATTTATTTCATTTATTTGTTTATCTTGGTTGTTCTCCAGGTCTGGAATTCAAACCTGGGTCTTTGGGATGCGTATGGGCTATGTCTGTTGACCTTACCTACTAATTGTGTGCCACAATTAAGTATTTTAATTTGAGTGATTTTAATGCTTTTGTTCTTATAATTTCTAATTCCACATAACCTTACTTGTATATAGTATATGTTAATCTGGTATCCTGGGCCTTCCCATAGTCATTTACTAGTTCTAAAAGAATTTTTTTTGTGGATTCCTTATCTATTACATAGCTTAATGACAGGGATACATTCTGAGAAAGACATCATTCAGCAATTTTATTGTGCTTGTCAGAGTATAATTACAAAAACCAAAATGATATACTTTACAACTCACCTAAGCTATATGCTATAGCTCACTGGGACCAGAATTATATATGTAATCTGATCCATCATCTACGAGAAATATTATTAAACAACACATGAATGTGGACTATCAGTCAGTTGCAAATTGAGTTATTTTCTTCCTTTCTTGTCTGAATGCCTTTAATTTTCTTTTCTTTGTCTTTTAATGCTGGATGTAATTTTCAGAAGACATTTAATAAATGAGCAAAAATTAATATCTTTGCATTTTAGTAATTTAGAGGTAAATTATGATACTTTTTAAAAGATATTATATTAATTTTTCTCCAGCTAACATGCTAAAACCTTTCACAAAGGTGTCAATATTATTGACTCCATCCTACCCAACTGGAGACAGTATAGAAAACAAAAATAGGGGGAAATATAACCTTAAAAAAGGGCTCTATTCTTCGGTCACATTCAGGTTACAGCACACGACCTATCATTTAGCAGCATATAGGTTGTAATGTGAAACAAAAAAGCATGCAAATGTTTTCTCATATAAAGTAGGGTTTTATTCCTCTCATATGACATAAACTCAAGAGAGTTTATAAGCATTTCCCAATGATATCAAGCACCAATGTCTTCCCTTCTTTTCACACACCCCAGAGGATGCCGTTCCTCATAATTAGAAGGGGACTGCATGGCTTCCAGAAGCATGACCATGTTTCATGCACCAGGAAATGGCAGGGCAATTGAATCATTGCCCTCTCCCTTCTAAATCTCTTACCACATACCCCACTAAATTGTTCTACCCAACAGCACAGTTCACAATTGCATCATATTTTACCAATGTGTGTTTGCAAAATCTGGAAAAGTTGTTTCCATGGACATACTGCTGC